>OOFE01050260.1:0-50686 GCA_900323365.1 Monocentris japonica
AAGAACGGCAGTAGGAGAGAATGCCAGAGAGATGCACAAGTGGAGCAGAATTTCTCCACGTCTTCGTCGTTTAAGCCAGGCAAGCTCTCCCCTGCCAGTGTGCGTCCTCCTCCCCTCCCTGTCTCTCTCCCGGTTTTCCCTATGTAAAGGCCTGACATGCACAGGCTATTTTTAATAAAAACGAAATAGCCTTGTTGCAGTGAAGCGACTCGACACAGAGTGAAGTGAGACTGAAACAGCGATTTGCAATTTAGAGCTATGTCACCACTCATCATTCCCTTCTGAGCTGGCAACAGCGAATCGCCCTCACTCTTTTATCCTCTTTCCCTCTCTTACATTTCACACATATCTCATACGCACTGATGTCTTTAAAGACTTCAAACAACTGTGAATGACATGTATTGCTGGCTTTGTGATTTTGTAGCAAAGCTTACTGAGAAAAATGTATCCCATGAATTCAGGAACCCGATGTGGATGTTAATACACAATAGCACAGAAAGAAAATAGTGCTTAGAAAGAATCGCCACTTGGATTTAAAGGTTAAGAGATGATGGGAAACAGACACATTGGTTTACAGTGAGTGAACATGATGCATTAATAATCATGAGATGTTATGATTTGTGTGCAAAATAAAATAAAAAATGCATTTCAAGGTTAATTTTTCTTTGGGAAGAAATGATGTAAATAGAATAGAAATAACTCAACAATATTTCTCATGATCAAACGCTCAAAATTCTTTTTGTGTTCTCAAGCCTACTTTTTTAGAAAGTAGGTCAATTACGTAGTGAAAAATAGTGAGGATTATTGTTCTCATGTGTGGTTTGAACATATCAGTAAGTGTTCTGATTCATACCACACAGTGTCATCTAAGGTTACTAGTGCCTCACCACAGGCCCAGCAATGACACACATTTTCATTTCACCTCCATCTAGCCAGAGAACATAGATAAGTCTGCAAGATTTGAAAAGGTAAAGTTTGTAGGATTGCATGAACATTTTCATGATTTCATAATGAAACAGTTTTACAAATGAAACAAATAAAACGTTGGGGGAAATTTGTTATTATGATTGATCGGCGTGTATCCAGCATTCATGCATGAGGCTCATTATTTGTCTTGAATGTGTGTGTGTGTGTGTGAGGGCATGCATGAGAAGGTGAAAAAGTTCTCAGCGAGAGCAGAAGATTTAGCTTCATAGCAGGAAATAGTGAGGCAGAGTGATGGATGCGGGTACGAGGTGGATGGACAAATTGTGATTACACATTTTCAGTCTTGTTAAGCCGATGACAGTTTCCAGTGCATCAAGTCTGAAAGATCGATGGCTGGGATCTGACTCTAATACTAACAGAACTCAGATCGTTAAACTTTTGGGAAATGAGGACAGAAATTGATTAAATTATTTATGAGACTAATTAATCTGTTAAGGGGAACTTCTTTCACTACTGGGTATCGAGGCATGGGGAGACCATCTTTAGGGATGACATCAATCACCTGATGGCCAGGCAATTGTGTCTGACAAGAAACAGTAAAGTACCTGTGCTCCTTCCTCATCTCCTGGCCCTCAGGCTTAAAACTAATTGGAAAAACTTGAGACTACACTCTTCGCAGTGAAAATACCTGTATGACCTTAAAGCTAAAAGTAACCCAAGCAGGATTCTCACACACACACACACCAATGATAATAGTGTTATAGCGTGAATTCTCCTTTTTAGTTCATTTCTTATCAGATCACAATAGTCATAGTTCATTTCTAAATTTCACAATTGTTTTTGCAATAAGTCGTAGGGAGCTCTGGTCAGCAAACATAGGAAATGTATAAAAACTATAAAAAGTTAAATCTTCTCCACAAATGTGTCTAGAACATCAGACCTCTTATAAATTAATGAGAAATATGTCAACTTCTCTGTGTGTTTTCACTCCTGTACCTTGAAGCAGTTTGCTTTCATTTTAATTAAGACAGTAGAGATTACACTAATTATCTCTTCTCTCAGGTAATCCTGGTCTGACTGGGATTCCTGGAGCATGTGTACTGCATTGCAAGATGTGAGAAAAGAAAACAAAATGAACACTGACCCTGGGGAGAACCAAGGAAAGCATGATGGGGAAGAGGGAAGAAGACACAGAGAGTAAAAAGACGGGATGGAACCTCACGAAAACCTGCCTCTGATCGGTCGTCCTCCAAGCAATCATTGAAACAAACTGACCAGTGAACCACGGCCATGGCAGCGCGGGCTGTGCTTCTTTTTCTTTTAGTCTGTATGGGGGAGAAGCTAAGAGATGGTACCTCAGTGGCCGTTAGCCTTTCAGAAGAAGATGATGAATTGCAGGTAACATCTAAGAACAGACAAGAAATCCTACAACATCCAAAGTCAATTGAAACTTCTGTTTCTTTAGTGAGAATCAAAGAATTGGAAGGACGTGTTCAGAATACCAAGGTTGAAAGGAGAACCCTGCCTGATGTGTCTTTTAAATTGAATGAGAGAGAGCCTCATGATTTAAACTTAGCAAGGCAAACAGTGGTACTTCTACATTCTACTGTCAAGTCCCAGATACCTGATCATGCCCTTCAACCCACTGTGACTCCTGCAAAAAGGAGCAATATGATTCTGTCTAATAGTGAAGTTGTAAATAATGGTCATAGTCTAGACTCCAGTTCAGATGAGTACGCTCTCCAGCCTGACTTCCATTTGGAGGCAGGTGTTGACGTTCTGCCTGAGAGGACACAGGCCCACTCTGAGTGGGTCGTGGTGTCTGAAGACAGTCGTGCGGGGCTGCACCTGCTACAAGCGGAGCCTCGCTCTCGCCGGCGGCGGAGCTGGCTCTGGAACCAGTTCTTTGTGATCGAAGAGTACAGAGGACCCGAGCCTGTGCTCATCGGACGGGTAAGCTGTTGTCACAACTAGTCAGTACGCACATGTGAATCACCTCTGACCAACCACATTGTTTGTACGGCAGGCCTCCACTTGTCAGTTCACATAGAACTCAAGGTTGGTAAATCTCTGCAGTCACCACACCAGTAACATTCAATTGCTGTCAGTGTCGCAACACAAAAAAAAAGTGTCTGAGATGATTTCATCCACAGTACACCTGAACCATTTGGATCCCCAGAGGTTACTTGTAGCACTTCACAGGCAGGCACTCCACAGCTAATGCACTTGCTGGCAGCTTTACTCAGAGTGTGGATTATATCAGCTGTAACGCTAACAGGGAATGCTGCCAGACATTGTAGCTGTAGCTAGCAGCGTACTTTATACCAACACTGTAAATTAGATTTTCACCAATGCTGTATGCACCTCATAAATGTTTAATCTTGCTCTCTGGCTGTTACTGATACAGTCAGGGAGAGATGTTACTGCAATCAGTAGACACAAGACTCTGCTCACTCCTGCGCAGTCCTGATGTTGATTGCTTGTAATAAACCATCTCTGCGTGGTAAGGGAATTGGATGCCCTAGTCTTTTTTTCCTCAAATGTTGCAGCTTTTATTTGCCAAAAATACAGACTTATCATGTCAAACTGATGGCCGGTGCAAGGTTTGAGGTGGTTTATTAACAATTCACATCACAAGATGCCTCACCCAATGTGAAAAGCAAGAATTTCAGTGCCAAAGAAAACAGTATGTAGAGGATAGAATCAAGGTGGCTGTACAGTATGAGTCAGAGGGGGAAGAAAATTCAGATTACAGAGGAGGAGAGAAAGTGACAAAGGAATGGGAAGAGACATTTTTCCCCCTTTTTACTGCTTTGTTTTTATGGATTGGATACATTTCTTTCCCACTGTGAGCGTGTTTTACTATGCCGACTGAAGCACAGCAGGACTGAGCCAGCAATTAGAGTGGGGCTGGGAAGAAAGAGGGGATGGTGGGGGGGTAAGCAGGAGAGCGAAGATAGGCACAGACACTGACAGAGATGTCTCCTGTGCTGAAGTGTGGGATCAAAACCAAAGCTAGCTTTAAGGAAGAAAGAGGGAGGGGGATGTGGGTGTAGGAATGAATAAAAAACCCTGAGTCCTCCATCTAGCAATTTGTGGGGTATGCAACATGGGTTTCTCTAATCCCTAACTTGTCTATGTGTAGTGTGTGGGGATTGAAACTGGCATGAACCCTAATGTGCATTATCTTGCAATGTGTTAACACTTTCAAGTGCAACAGACGGACTTAAAAAAACACTATCTACATTGCTCTGTAAATTTTAACCAGTCAATGTTACTGCTGCATTTTAAGGTCCAGGTTATAGTTGGCTGTGAGTAACTGAGGTCCACAGCAGAGGGTGTGAGTAAGCCTTGTGGATTATGAACATGTGCAGATGTGCCTTAAGGGTAGAGAGATGTGAAGTCTCCTGGTCAGAAAGCTCTGTGTGATGAAGGCTGAGTAATCTCTTTAGCTTTCTATTTCTGTGTGTCTGGCCTTTTACCCATCTAGCTCACACTAATATCCTCTCTGCCATTAAATACTGAACAAGCACTCTGCACCAGAGAGCAAAATAGATAGTCAGAGGGAAAGAGAGAGAAATGTGAGCAGATGGACATTCTGAGTAACAGAGGTAGTATAATGAAAAGAGAGAAAGACATAAGGACTGAAAAAGGAAGTTTAAAAGGTACAGGAAAAGGCAGGCAGATGGATTTACGGGAAGAGAAGAAAGAGACAGATGGATAGAGGAGACAGAAAGACACCTACAGATGGACACTTTGGCTGTTTGTAGTATGCATCTGTGAACATAGGGTGTTTTGCAGGGCCACTGTCCACATTTATGTGCTTTTGCCCTTAACAATCCCCCAGTGGCACGCTTGGTCCAATGAGTTCATTAGCTGTATGCATCAGTACTCATCCCGCTCCCATATGTATCTTCCACACCTGGTACCATTCATTTCAGACTCACTGAGCACGTCTCGTCTTAACACAAATCATCCATTTCACATGGTCGTGTTTGCAGTACTTGCCAGACAAATAGATGAGCTGTTATGAGGGATGTGATGTCTGCACTAGCATACTGTGCCTCAAAGTGGAAAGAGTCAAAACACAAGATAAGGCAGCTGAAGAGATAGATCGTGTTTGTGTTCATTTAGTTTTCCCTATGTTCTTTTCTTACAGTTGCACACGGATATGGACAGGGGCGATGGCAACACCAAATATATACTGGAGGGAGAGGGGGTGGGCTCTGTGTTTGTTATTGACAGCAAGACGGGAAACATACATGTCACCAAATCCCTGGACCGGGAAGAGAAGGACCAGTACCGTCTTATCGCAACAGCAACAGACTGGCAGACTGGCCGCGCCTTGGAGCCCTCCTCTGAGTTCATCATCAGAGTGCAGGACATAAACGACAACCCGCCTGTCTTCCCCAACGAGCCCTATGTTGCCATGGTACCGGAGATGGCCAACATAGGTACTGCACTGACAGCA
This sequence comes from Monocentris japonica, assembly GCA_900323365.1. Taxonomy (NCBI): domain Eukaryota; kingdom Metazoa; phylum Chordata; class Actinopteri; order Trachichthyiformes; family Monocentridae; genus Monocentris; species Monocentris japonica. Next base: position 5,399 of record OOFE01050260.1, read on the forward strand.
TTAACATGGTTCAAGAATCAGCCACCTCTTTTATTTTACATTTCAGCTGCCTAAGAGTCTCTGTGTCCTTTGAGAGGTCTCCAATGGCCTGTCACCTCCTTTCTCCAACAGGGACGTCCATAATCCAGGTAACAGCCAGAGATGCTGATGATCCAACATATGGCAACAGTGCCAGACTGGTGTATGCCATCACGCAGGGCCAGGACTATTTCTCTGTGGATCCTCAGACAGGTCTGGTCAAGTACCGCACATCCCTTCAAAGCTGTTTACATTATCATGCCTGGCTGAAGATTACTGCTGTATACAGTAAATCCAAGGGGTCTGTTTAGATACCAGATAGATACTGTTGTATCTGTGCTACCATTTGTCCAATGTCCATAAATATATTTTATTTTACATTTTACATATCCTTTGCAAATACAGAAGTGGCATGGAGTCATGGGCTTTGCAATATCATAATTCCAAAATGCATGCTTGTGCATCACCTTGATGGTAACTTCAAGAGACACCGTGTCACTGTGATCTTTGTTGCTGCAGCGCTAGTGTTGTGATTTGCACTCTGTCCTGTTTGTCCCCACCACCAGGTGTCCTGCGGACAGCTGTGCCTGACATGGACAGAGAAACTCAGGAAGAATACCTGGTTGTCCTTCAGGCCAAAGACATGGGGGGCCATCTGGGTGGGTTGTCGGGGACAACAACGGTCACAGTGAAGCTGAGTGATGTCAACGACAACCCCCCCCACTTCAGAAGGAGTAGGCACTGCTTTTATCAGATCACCACTGAACTGTTGGCTGCTTTTAATCTCTGTTATCTGTAGAGTGTGTGTGTGTGTGTGTGTGTGTGTGTGTTGGGGGGTTGTGTGTGTAAGATTAGAATGATGAAACATCTTGTAATGGCATTTGTGACAGTAGTCTGATCTTTCCTTGCCACTATGAACCTCCTTAGGGTCCTTGCTGTCTGGGCTGGCTCAAGATATGATATAAGATCCAAAATAGCTCAGGCTGAACAGTATGTCGGTCAATATTTCTCACTCGTTTCATGCTTTCCTTCTCATCCCTGTTTTTAACATCGATTGCAATATCATAACCCTTGTCAGGATGATTGGCATTAACACGTGTGAAATCACTTTTCCATTTGGTCCCTGAGGTTCAAATGGACTGTGCCTTGAGGAAGAAGAGTGAAAGATCATGTCAGTCTTTTCTTATCCAAGCTTTTCCACATTCCATGCTATTAATATTTCATGTTAAAGTTCAGTGCTTTCTGCTTCAATAGACAGTAAAATCACTGCAGAATGTGCCTAACACTCGGAGACATACAATGCATTACTCTATGTATCTCTCTGCTTTCTTCCCCTCTTATCTAGTTCTCTTCCCTGACATCCTCTCCTTACTGCCATTCATCTTAATGTTTGACGACCCTCCCCCCCATGTTGATATATTGCACTATAACACAGTGCTTTATAGAAGCAATTTAATATTTTCAAATGCCGTGAGTTTATTATTTTTATTATCTTCCCTCCCACGCCACTTTACTCCAGGTCATTATTTTCTATTTGTCAATAATGCCACAAGTAACTTAAACAAACAGCTCATTCAGTGTTCCCTTTGGATCTGAGAGAGGTATGATTTAAAATGTTCTTTATATTGTGGAGGCTTTGAATTATTACCAATCAGCATTAGATCGAGATATGCCGTGCTCTGCATTAAATGAACGCATCACATTGATTTTGCAGCTAGTTAGCGTGTAGCATCGTAGAGTGATGCATAGATCATCGTGTAATGCCAAGAAAATCACTTGACCTGATAGAGGAAAACTGCACCAACAAAACGCAAGCGATGGGATTCAAGGACATTTTGTCACATTGATTAATAGAACTCTTGATACATGAACCACCAGTATGTGACAGGTAAACCATTTATTTTCAATTTATTTTGAAGCTCTAAAAGGTGTGTTTATGCTTCTAATAATAAATAGAGTAGCAAAGTGGATATTTTTATCTATAGGTCAAACATTTCAAAAAATCAGTGAGAAAATGGCTCAAATTTCTATGGTCAAAATAAGTTCCTGATTGGGGCTTTACATTTATACATGAGTTTCAGCCATTAGAGTGCTGTTCTCCTGTGGTACTACTTAATACATGCAGTGCTCTTGTGGATATAAAATGTGCAAATCAAGCCCTAATATAATAACAACCACTACAGCAACAACACTGAAATAACACATTGTGGTAATGTTCAATTTGTGCGACTCAAATTGATTTTACATGCTAGTTAAATGTTTTTGAAATAAGTGTTTTCACACAAGAAAGAGTGGCGCAGGCACCATTCTGACTTGTTTGGTTTCTTTTCATTTGCTGTATTTCCTATCTGTCTTTTCTATCCAGTGACCTTTAGACAAATTCACACTAGCAAATGGTTTGTGGATAGGGACCTAAATCAACATGCAGAGCCAGTGCCCAAAATTAAATTAAATTCATTCTTTTCTTCTATTCTCTGCCCATTTGCAGGTGCTTGGTCATTCTCTGTGTCTGAGTTAGCAGCGCCAGGGGTGGAGGTGGGCCGTCTTACCGCCACAGATCCTGATCTGGGGGAAAACGCTCAGATGGAGTTCACTATCCTGGAAACTGAGGAGGGGGTCACATTCAATATAACTGGAAAAGACCAAGAGGCAGTCATTGTGCTGAACAAGGTGAGTGATGAGACAGGGTGAAGAGACACAGCACAGACAATAATGTATACATACACGTATATATACAGTCATGCTTGAAAGTGAACCCTACAGGGGATGGTCATTATTTCATGTTATAGAGGAATAATGTTATGAAATCCTTATTTAAACCTCAAATCCTAATGAGGATATTCCTGTGCACAATTAAATATGATTTTATTATTTTTATTATTATTTTTTTATTTAACAAAACTGGTTTATTTAAAAAAAAAAAAACTCAGATAGCCCTGTGTGCAAAAATATGTGAACTCCTTCAATCAATAGCTTGTGGCACCTCCTTTAACAGTGATGACTTGGAGTAAACGTCTCCTATAGCCACCGATCAGTCTCTGGCATCTTCCTTTTCTCTCACTCCTGCTTACAGAACTCAGCCAACTCAGTGAGGTTTGAGGTCTGTCTCACATCAACAGCCGCTTCAGGTCCTGACACAGCATCTCAGTGGGATTTAGGTCAGGACTTTGCCTTGGCCAATCCAAAACACTAAACTTCTTCTTCCTGAGTCTTTCTTTGGTAGATTTGCTTGAACACTTAGGATCATCGTCTTATTGGAACAGCCACTTTCGGCCCAGCTTTAGCTCTCAGACTGATGGCCTGACGTTCTGTCCAGGTCTAGAGGAAAATAAACAACCCCAGACCATGACACTCCCACCACCATGCTTGACCATGGGGATAAGGTTATCTTGGTGGTGAGCAGTTTTTGGTTGTCACAATTTTCGACCAAACATTTTTGCTTTGTCCTTTTTAGACAACAGAGGCCTCTTCCTGGCAAGCCTTGCATGAATGCTACTTCTCTTCAATGTTCTTCTTATTGTTGATGGATGCACAGTGACATCAGATGCAGCAATGGAGGCTTGTAGATCTCTGGATGTTATTTGTGGGTTGTTTTTTTTCTAGTTTTAATAGGGTACATTTTAGAACATTCACTTCTAAACAGATATACCACGGTGTTAAATGTTCTCCATTTGTATATCATTTGTCTCACAGTGGACTGATGGAGCCCACATTTTTTTTTATATGACTATAACCTTCTCCAGACTGATGCCCGCTCACTACTCTCTTCCTGAGGTCCTCTGAGGTCTCCTTAGATCACAGCATAGTGTTTTCCTTTCACGTGCATGGGTAACACCAAACTGACCAGGTTTCTCATCTGGATTTATGGAAGTGCCGCACAAACTCCTCCCCAGAGATCTGACCTTTAACTGGTTAACTTCATATATTCATTATTTACCCACCTGATTCTACTTACCTACTTGATTTAACTAATGCAAGAGTAGGTGTACTTTTCACCTGCACTAATTCCCTTTAAACTATTTTCATTTCGCTACATGCACAATTTCACAAATCACAACGGACTGTATGGCAAAAACTCAAAATTAATATAATTACACAAGGGGTTCACAAACTTTCAAGCATGACTGTATATACATAATAAAATCAACATTGATTTCATACTAACAAGGAGGATTGACAATAGCAGAGGATCTAAAGCTAAACGTAGGTGACACAGCTCATCGGATGTGCTTATTCCAGAATTTTTCCATCATGTTGTCAAAGTCATTTTCTCTTTTCCTGCCACAGAGATTAAGTTCAATATCATTGCAATCAGCTTATATCAGGGCTGCAGCTAGATTTCAGTAAATAAACAAGATATCAGACTAAAACATTTGACTCCAATCCCACAATGCAATTCACCAGTTCTGTTGTGATAGCAATGTGAAGCTAAATCAACTCCAGTAAAGCAATGTGCAAAGTGGAGCCTCATTTCACTGAAATGGCCACTCTACCAAATATGTGACGATTTTTTAGGACACTCTAAAATGTGTGTCTAAACATGTTTCATATTTTGAATGAGCTCTGTTCTGGTATTTCTGTTTTTTCTATTCAGGCACCCAAACATTTCACTGATTTCTCAAACATCCTCTCTTCCTGACAGGTTCAGATTAGCAAGGTTCTACAATGTAAAATGAATTACAACTAATTGATGAGCAGCTAATTGAAAAATATAAATCCTTCATTCAAAAAGTGTAGCTGAACTGAAATCAGCAGACCAGATTAAAGGGAGTATATGAAGTATAAGTGAATTTGTCTTTTTACTTGCTTTATAAAGGTGTTTACCACACTGGGCATTCCAGATAGTAGTTGTACAGTGTAAGATTGGTTCAAGATAAAATGAGATAAAATGAGAGCCCGATCAATTATAGAGTAAGGCTATTATAGAAAGAGGAATGTTTTAGTTAGAGAGGGAAACCCAGAGGAGTGAGAAAAGCAGGTAGAATCCTGTGTGAGTGGTGATACAGTATATATGTATGTGGCTATATGAATCATTTATGGAAGGGTCTTGATAAAGCATATGGACCAAGACTTTTATTTTTCACCCAACAGCTGCTGGATTATGAGACCCGCAGTTCGTATTCATTCACTGTGGAGGTTGCCAACCCAGTGGTGGATGCTCGGTACCTAAGGAAAGGCCCCTTTAAGGACCAGGCAACAGTCCGGGTCATGGTCCTTAATGCTGATGAGCCGCCGCAGTTCTCCAGGACTCTGTACCATCTGGACGTGTCTGAGAACTGCCCTCCTGTCTGCTCTGTGGGACGGGTCTATGCTGTGGACCCAGACACAGGACAAAGCACCAACATCAGGTGGTCATTACACACTCACACTCAGTCAGTCACACACTCACTCCTCAGGGTGTTTTTCAGCCACTTTTAGTGAACTCAGAGCGGTTCGCCAACATTTTGGGGCATAGGCTATGTGAACGCTCCAAACTCTCTCAGACCCTCTGAAATGAACAGCGACCATCTCGGGAGGTGGTCTGAGAGCGGTTCGTTTAGAGTTTGTTTTTCAGTTCACTTTTTTCCCCCATTGTGAACCGTGTAGTGAACACAAAGTGCTCCCAGTTCACGTTGCATTTTTCATTACATTTTTGTCCCTCCATGCTCATTACATAGCATCTACCTACTTCCTCTATCTGCCCACTATTTTTGCAATTGAAACCTATTAACCTGTTAACTTTTGTATTGAAATTACATAAATAGATTAATTATAAAAATAGAGTCCAAGTTCAAGTTTCATTTTTCCTATTTCTGTGGCTAAACAAAAAAGGAAAAGCAACAAGGAAATGGATGCTGCAACCAATAGTTAAGGTCTGAGTTCCGCAGAGTGTGAACGGAAAATGTACATGTATCCATTAGAGCACCAGAAAAGGAACCGAGTTCTCTTTCAAGTGAATATATACAGTATGGCTGCAAAGGAAACTGAGTTCTTTTTGGTCCAGAATTGAGTTTGGTTCATTCAAAGAGAACTATATGTGAAAACACCCTCAGTTACTCAATCAGTTCAATTCAATTCAATTCAATTCAATGACAAGAATAACAAGAACAACAAGCACTGCATATACAATACAATATAATATTTCTACAATATACATGTTGTGAAGTTGCTAAAATACATCTACATTTCTTGTGTCCTTGTCTTAGCTGATGACAAGTTAACAAATTTTGTTGCACTCGTGGCACATTCTGTTTTTTCTGGGGCAAGTTATCGCTAAGCTGTTTGAATATAGGGAAGTACATTCCTCTCACTGTTTCATTTCTAGTGCAGTGTGTAAGAAAGTCTGTGTTTCTCCTAAGTGGCAATGAGAGCATGATCTGTCTCCTTTGACCAGCCATATCTTTTATGGCGTCCCTTTTCAGGCAAGGCTGTGATCACTGACCCTGTATTTTGTTTGAATTTGTCTTTCTTTAATATTGTTAATTATGACCAGATAATCTGCAAGTTGGTGTTCCCTCTGCAAATCATCATAACATTTCAATCTGGTGTATTGTTTAATTTAATTTTGCCAATAAGTGATGTAGTCAATTTTATTATTCTTTTCAACTTGTTTCAATAAGGTTCTTTGGGTGGAGTTAGCTTCCATCTTATTTGTCTGGGCCAGTTGATGTAAGGGGTCACTCTCTGGGCAGGAAATGTTGACCAGGAAAGGTCTGTGATGTAAAGACTTTAGGTCTGACAGGGCCAGATGACACCTTGCAATCCCTTTTCTCAACACCAATCAGAAGTGGGAATCCACCAAGCTCAGTCCTGGATGTTAGGGGATCTCCGGATGATGTGCTTGCAGAACTCAAGGTGTAACTGTGCTATGCGGGTCTTGTCCAATGCTTTATAGTCGCACTTCAATAAGGGGCCCCAGATTTCACTGCCATACAGTAATATCGGTTGAATTAGGGAGTTGAAAATCTTCAGCCAAATTGATATGGTGGGATTAAACTTGGAGATGTTTTTCCTAGTTGCTTAAAATGCTCTGTGTGATTTTTATTTTGTCCATATTTTTTTTCTTCTTCTATTTTATGTCTGCAGGAGTGACACACTTTATTTACAATGAAGTCTGTATTTATTTGTGAAAGAATTTATTTACAATAAACACAAAGTCTGTCACTCCTGCAGACAGCTGATGGAGACAACAAGACCGGGTCATCTGCATAGAGCAGGCATTTGACCTCCTGGTCATCCAAAGAGAAACGTGGAAAGCTTGTCTGCCAATTCATTTATTAATAAATAAATTAGTGTTGGACACCTCTTCTAGTATTCAGTTCTTTTATGTCCAATTTAAACACAACATTTCTTTTTGGTGTACATTGAATAGATTATGTTGTTTGAATCAATTTGTAGAATAGCCCCTTGTGCCAAATGGACTCACATTCTTTATTCTTCTGTTGTGTTTTTGTATCTCAGGTACTCCATCGATCCCCAGTCAGATCCTGAGGCACTGTTCCGCATTGCCTCTGACACAGGCTTCATCAGCACAGTGATGGAGTTGGACCGCGAGCGGGAGCAGTGGCATAATATCACTGTCATCGCCACACAGAGGGGTATGTCAGCTCTTCTGCCCTCTAGCACTATGGGCACCACTGCTTAGTAGAACGTCATATTTCACTGAAAGCATCGCCTGGAGGTGAGAATAGAAAGTGAGGAATAGAAATACTAGAAATATATAGATAATTTGAACATTACTGTTGGTTTCCTTTCTCCCAGACAATCCCAATCTTGTGTCAAGGGTTGTGGTTGCCATAGAGACACTAGACCAGAATGACAATGCGCCAGAGCTGGACAGACAGTACACAACGTCTGTATGTGACTCTAGTGCCCCCGGTCAGGTCAGTTTGTGTCAGCATTTGCCTGATATTCCATTTCACTTCATATTATTTTCTTCTTTTTGTACTTTTTCCCCTGAGCTTTGGCAAGTGGCTTCTATTTTTGAAAGCCTATATGAAAAACATATAGGCTGATTTGATTTCTGATTTGATTTTTTATTTGATCTCTTCTGTTGTTACAACATTACAAGCTTTTAAGATACAAAATAGTTCTTGGGAAGTACCTTTCTTTTTAGGCTAATATAAACATTTAGGCTGAAAATCTATTGTATAATGTATAATGTGTCTTAGCTGTCCTCAAAATTGTGTTGATTCTTTAATAACGATGTTTGTATGCCTTATCTTCATCGCTACCAAAGTCAATGGTCTTTTGCTTCAGCACTTAACTCCATTAAATCTATCCCTGAATTCAGTAAGCTACTATGTATGTCTATTGTGAGATTTGATGAGCTATATTTTAAGCATAAGCCTGACATTTACTGTGGTCAAATAAAGGATCCTCTTCACAGGTAGTCCAGGTCCTGCGAGCCATCGACAAGGACCAAGGAGGAGAGGACACCCCAGTCCACTTCAGCATCCCTCCCGAGTCCAGCACTGCCCTCAACCTCACCATCAGGGAAGGTGGAGGTAGTACTGAATTGGTCTATTTTTCTTTTTTATACACAGTCACAAAACAAAACTGGTGTGTGTTAGTTCTCCAATGATTGTGTTTGATGTCCTGTGTTTTGCCCTGTTATCAGGTGTGACAGCCAGCCTGGTGCTCCAGTCAGCCTTGGAGCCCCTCCCTGGCTTTTCCCCCTCTTTACTCACCCTCTACGTCCCAGTTGTGCTGCGCGATGGGGCCTCTGGTCTCACTAACACTGGCACGGTCACCGTGACCATTTGTCCCTGTCTGAGAGGGGGCATGCAGACAGAGGATAGGGGGAGACAGAGGGACAAGAGGTGGGAGAGACACATGGTTTGTCTGCCCCTGCCTTCTACCTCTCCATCGCTCATATTCAGTATGGTCACTTTACTAGCCATGCTGGCCTGTATCACCACTCTGCTGGGTACGTTTGGAAGGCCTCGCTGCCGCACTCATTTCTTTCTTATGCTGACGTATTACTATCTATGATGTCTGACGTTTGAAAGATTTTGAGCATTTCAGTCAGGTTGTTTCTGTGATGTGTAAAGACTATGTGGTCTTGTGACTCTTTTTTGCCCTCTAGTGGTGTGTGCACTCTCGCTGTCTTTGCGCCATCAGAAGCGAGACTCCCACTCACCCTTCGAGGAGGAGGATGTCAGGGAGAACATCATATCCTATGATGACGAGGGGGGAGGGGAAGCAGATACTGCTGCTTTTGACATCACAGCACTGCAGAGCATGCACAGAATACAGCACATGCAGAACAACAGGAACATGTGAGCAGCCTCCTAAAATGTTTATACTTGTGATGGTGGCGTATGGAAGTGTGCGTGTGTGTTCGTGTGACTGTGTGCATATGACACACTCTGACATTCATCTCTTGGCACAGATGGTACACCCAGCAGAATCTGCCAAGGGCCAGAACATACAGCTGGAGTCGTAACCCTCACTCCGGCCTGGACCCTCAGCGGCCAGGCTCTGCTCCACTCTACGGACGTCTCTGCTACGGCATCCACACTCTGCCTGTTCTCAGAGATTATCCAGAAGGGCCACTGGAGGCAGGTTTGCAACTAGCCCAGCTGACCCTTGGGGTCCCTGGCAATCACACTGGTAATTCCCTCATCATCCAGAGCCAAAGCACCTTTGAGCCCCTGGAGCCTGGAGCAGCTCACATGCGCTCTGCTGAGGTGGGCCCTGGTAGTGATGAAGCAGAACACATGCTGGCTAAGAGCAACCCCACAGACACAAGCAGAGGCAGTGAAGCAAATTCTGACACGAAACAGAATCAGGATCAGGTCAAGGTCAGATATTAACAGTGTATATTATCCTAAGCTTCTCATGTGTCTTTCTGCATCATCTTATTTCTTCCTTCTTGCTTTCCTCTATAGATGAACCCAACAGAGTTGACTTTAACAAACAAAGCTGCAACCCTGACCTACTGTGACCAAAATGAATCTTCATGCCATAGTCACACCAGCTCTTCATCAAACCAGCAGGAGGGAAGACCAGGGTCATCTCAGACACAGATCAGCACTGGAGCAACCAGCTCTACAGTAGATGAAATTGATACCGATTCCTCTATTCCCTCGGTCTCAGAGAAAAATTATTCTAACAGCAGCCAAATCAATGCTGTTAACGCTCCTGTTTACCTGAAAGGGGACACATACAGCATTGTGGGTTCACTCAATCCAAGTAACAGAGAGATGTCTATGAATGGGACTAGGAGCAGTGGTTTGTACCCAGGGGGAGCGCAGCCTCTGAACATGTACAGACTGGGGAGGAGGGACCTGACCCCACAGCCTTTGCCCTTATGTGGGGGGGTGTTTGGATACGACAGGGGTTGGGCATGTGGGCCGGAGCATGTGCCTGAGACAATAGGGACTACCAACTCCCTGCCGCTCAGAATGGAAGATTTCCTGAATTTCCGCCTGGATCAGGTGACTTTTGACCTGTCCCAGCCACCCTATGACTCACTGCAGACTTATGAGTTTGAGGGGCATGACTCAAGGGCCGAGTCACTGAGTTCACTGGAGAGCGATGGAGAGAAGGAGGAGGGAAGAGGGGTGGGAGGGATGGAAGAGTTAAACCAGAAGTTTCAAAGGCTGGTGGAGATCATCAAAGAGAGGGAACAAGAGAAGGAGCAAGAGAAAAAGTTGACAGAGGAAGAGACGCCGGTGGTAGAGGGAGGCCAGAATATGGAGGATGTTGTCAATGAGACATATAAACAAGAAACTGAGGAGGACAAAGAAAAAGAACCGCAGAGGTGGGATTTCTAGAGGACCTACCCTGGATAAAAAGAAAAGCTAGAGAGAGGAGGACTGTCTTGACACTGATGGATTTTAAACACAGTAGGATGGCAAAATACACAGTTTCTGACAAAAGCCAGTCTGCCCTCAATGTAGAGCCAAGATTTGCGGGGAAATCGATGCACACCTCATAGATTCACCTCCACTGTTTATAAAGTGCATATGAAATCTGTCACTTTTACACTGTTCTTGTAACTGATATTAATAATGCACTTAGGCTTTCAAAGCTAAAGTTATGAAAAATTCACTTTCTGAAATATTGATTCTGAGCCCTTAAAGCTGCATTGTTAGAAAATAGGCCTGATGAAATATTGAACAAAATTGTGATATTTAATATTGATAGTTTAATAGGGGCACACTCACTAGGAACACTTAAGAGTTTGAATGCAACTTTTACATCTGAATTGGAATTGGTAATGTGAAGCAAATACATTCTAAAAAGGCACTATAGGCCTGCACTGTCACATGCAACTGCGTACATTGCTCTGTACATTTTGCCCTGTAGATCCAGAGTAGTGATCATTATGGTAGTGAAACCTGCTCACTACACAATTTGCACACAGACTTAGAAATGATTAGATCATTTGATATTTTAAGAAGCACTGTCAAAGACTGTTGTGTACTGTAGTGAAAGTACAGTAAATGATGTCCATATGTAGATACATATCAACCTTGGCTTTAGTGGTTGCTGTTCTATGGTTGACACTTAACTTTTTGGGGGAAACACTTACATGGTATTCACTCACTGGAAAAAGTATCTGATTTTCAGTGATTAAACTGTTGCTGGTGTATACTTACAGTGCTTTTCATTTTTTTCCCATAATTTATTGAATGCAAACTTTTCACTAGTCACTGTTTTGTTCACATTTGCTCATCTAACATATCAAATGCTTACTTAAATTCTGAGACGAAATTAGGAAGACACCGTGACATGATGCAACACACACAAGACAAAAGGAGTCCAGAATACTACCAACAGCAGTAAAAGAATGATTTACTTATGATTTACTATGGTATAATGTTACTCAGACAGTCTGTCATTTGATAATGGCCCATTTCTACAGCTATTTCAAAACTAATTTATTATTTAAAAGTTATTAAAGTAACATGCCATTATTTACAATTCGAATGTGATAAAATGTATACGACATGTCACATTACCTGACAGTCTTATTTCCGTGCCCTCACTTCTTGTTGACAGTAGTGGGAAATGAAGTATTAATCAACCAACCATTCTAATGAGAATACAACGTTTTCAAACCAAATATGACAAAAAATCTTTGGCACACTGGAAAGAAAAATGAGGTGTAAAAAGATTACTATTACAGGCAAGAACATGAAATACAGAGAAAAGGAAAGGAATAGGGCCACATGATAAATAGTCATCATTGTACTGTCAATATACTGGCCTGCTGGTGTAACACCACAGGCTGCAAGAATACACCGATCAGCCACAACATTAAAACCACTGAAGTGAAGTGAATAACATTGATTATCTTGTTACAATGGCACCTGTCAAGGGGTGGGATGTGCTGGATCTGAGTGACTTGACAAGGGCCACATTGTGATTGGATTGACGACTGGGTCAAAGCATCTCCAAAACAGCAGGTCTTGTGGGGTGTTCCCGGTATGCAGTGGTTAGTACCTACCAAAAGTGGTCCAAGGAAGGACAACTGATGAACCGGCGATAGGGTCATGGGCACCCAAGGCTCATTGATGCGCATGGGGAGTGAAGGCTAGCAATCGATCCCACAGAAGAGCTACTGTAGCACAAATTGCTGAAAAAGTTCATGCTGGCTATGATAGAAAGGTGTCAGAACACACAGTGCATCACAGTTTGCTGCATACGGGGCTGCGTAGCCGCAGACCAGTCAGAGTGCCCATGCTGACCCCTATCCACCGCCGAATGGTTTTAATGTTATGGCCGATCAGTGTATATGAAAGGGTATTATACTACAACAAGAACTGTTCCTCACTTAAAGATCATGAGCAGATGTAACATTGAACTAAATATGAATACAATGAGAAAAAAAGTTACAATTAACTATTGGAACAAAAAACAGTTCAAGTATGTTTAGCATTGAGCATTATAAATGTTAAAAACCCATGAAGACAGAATGCTCATATTGTGAAGTCAAGCAATGTGTAACCTCAGTGGTTGGCAGTACAATGTTGCCACCTAAAGTCAAACATATGGATTGCATCTAGCATCTAGCATACACCCTAGAAATGTGATCAGAACACAAGACACAAATATTGGAACAAAAAAAGGAAAAGGGAAAGAGAATCATAATTATTATATTAATTTATAAAAATGTAATGCTTTATTAATCCCTGAAGAAAAAAAAAAAAGCTTTTCAGTTGCAAAACCCACCTAATGAGGAATGAGAGCACAGACACGTCAGCAGGGGAGGTGCTTGCTGTGGTGGGAGTTGTGCACCCCTCCCAAAAATAAATTGGCATCTTGAAGAAAAATCACAGCCATGTCAAGTCTTCATGTAGAGCCTCTGGAGGAGAAGCGACTGAGCTCTTCCTGTACTAGTTTCATTGTTACTCCATTACGGACTAGAACACAGTGGACACCTGGGGAAGCAGAGAAACAGGGTAGGTTGTGATAGCATTCTTACATGACATCTTGTGTCCATGATTTATTCACTGAGCCAAATAATGTATGATGTTCAGTGTGCCTGCATGTATGGGAGTGCATGTTTTTGTGTGTCCATCAACCAAGACATCATCTACAGTAAATATTCAACATACATCAAATTTTATGGGTCCTATAATTATGGAACTTGGTACACATATACACAGCTGACCTTGGCAAACAAAACATTTTTGATTGCAACAAAACAGTTTAATTTTGGACTCATCTGTACAGAGAACGGACTTCCAAAAAACTTCAAGTTTGTCAAGGGGTCTCTAGCAGACTCTGGCTACCCTTGGCATGAATGCCACTTCTATTCAGTGTTCTTCTTATTGCTGATGGATGCAGTGACATCCAATGTAGCAATGGAGGCTTGTAGATCTCTGGATGTTATTCTTGGGCTGTTTTTTTTTACTAGTTTTAATATTTTTCTTGTGGTTCTTGGTGATATTTTAGAAAGACGCACACTTCTAGGCAGAGTCGCTGTCGTGTTAAATGTTATATTATTTGAAAACTCACTTAAAAAGTGATTTCACAAGATTATCTCTGGCGACATGCAGCAGATACCCAGTGAAGCCAAATGAAAATACTAAAGTTTGACTTTCCTGATCAAAGATATCATCTTAAAATGACAATTAAATAAGTAAACAAATACAGACTGTGTACAGTCCCATGGCACCTCTGTGGGAATGACTAATGATTAATTAGCAGCTCTCAGGGTCCCTAGTTGATCAGCTGCTTTAATCTCTTCTATAGAGAGTACTATTAGCTAGTTAACATAAGAACTATTAAACTATTAAAGTATTACAAACATAAATAGAGTGCCTTCATAGAGTATTCAAGCCCTTTGACTTTTTCTGTATTTTGTGGTGTTACAGCCTAAATTCAAAATGGATTGAATGGATTTTTGCCAGTGATCTACACACAGTAATCAATAATGTCAAAGTAGATTTTTTCATTTATAGTTTACAACAAATACAAGTACAAATTAATTAAACATGAAAAGATGAAATGTTTTGAGTCAATACGGGTTTACGACTTGGTTTGAGTCCCCCTGTGGCCAATTCAATTGATTGGGCATGATTTAGAAGGACACACACGTCTATATAAGGTCCCACGGCTGACAGTACACAACAGAAATGCTACCATTAAGTCAAGGGAATTGTCCGTAGACAGAATTGTAAGGAGGTCTAGATCTGGGGAAGGGTATGTTAAGAGTTTACAAGAGGACAATCAGCTCTAGAGGTGGCAGTCTGACCAAACTGAGTAACCAAGCAAAAAAGACCTTGGTCAGGGAGGTGACCAAGAACCCAAGGACACTCTGACAGAACTACAGAGCTCCTTGGCTACGATGGGAGATTTTGAACAACAATCAGCACAGCACTTCTCAAATCTGGGCTGTATGACAGAGTGGCCAGGTGGAAGCCACTCCTGATTTAAAAAAAAAGGCACAGGACAGCAGCCTGGAGTTTGCAAAAGGGCTGGGAAAGACTGAGGCAAAACATTCTGTGGTCTGATGAAATGAAAATTTAATTCTTCATTTTGTAATGCAAAGCGCTGTGTTTGGTGAGACCTGGGGACAGCTCGTCAGCCTAACAGCATCGCTTCTATGAAGCATGGTGTTGGCAGCATTAGGCTGTGGGGGCTTTTCATCAACACGGAGTGAGAAACTTATAAGGATAGAGGGAACATTAAATGGAGCCAAACACAGGAAAATTCACAAGGAGAGCATGCTTTAGAGAGACAAAGATTCAGAAGAATGTTAAAGTCCTTGAGTGGCCCAGCCAAAGCCACTACAGAGTGGCTGTCATGGTTATGTGAAACTGACATGCGAAATTGAATGATAGTGATGTTGAAAATACCTAATCGACTGATGTCTGAGATGTTTCTCTGTTCATCATCAAAGAAAATCATTTCACTGTACTGGAATCCGCTGTCAGCTTGTAGCCTGGAGAGAGAGAGAGGATAACAGGTCCATATATACATAAATCCACATCCAAACGTACTTAAAATTTGGGTTCAGAAGTGACATCCACCTTGGGCCAGACTTAACCACTATGGTCAGCCCTTCACATGGCCTCTGCACTCCCTCTCTAATGCATAAAAGCGCACGCACACACACGCATGCACAACCTTCTGTGTCAATTTCATTCAAGAACGAGGCTCTAGTGGCAAGGTCATAAATTGTTTGAATGCATTTTCAGACTTACTTTTTAAAGTGAGTGATCTTTGAACCAGGGTATATTTCTTTGAAGGAGATGTACTGGTTGAGATTGAAGAGTGACAGGAGCTGATTGGCTCCATCTACCTCCCCAGTGCTGAAAGATAGAGAGAAGAATGCACCATGACATCTCAGAACTGAAACAACTTTACAGCTGTCAATTTAAGTCATTAGAAAATTGCCTGAAGTCTTGATATCTCACCGTGAGGCTACACCTATCTTAATGCCCTGGTTGTGGACAGAGGTCAGGACCGCCACTGTGTCTTTATAAAGAGAGACCCGCTGCCGTCTTGCATCCAGTACCACTCCCCTACAAAGACACCGAGATGGGATATTCTCAATGAACATCTCTACACTGTATTGTGTATATCCCTTATATTTTGCAGGACTGTTAAAAAGTGACAGCAAAGAGAAAAAAATCATCGGCCTGTGCACAACAGAGCCAAAGAAATTACTAAGCTATATTTCCAAAACATTTAATGGGCGGGGGTCACTAAGTTTATTAATTCATAATGCAGTTTATTATTATAGTGTTTAATCACTCTCGCTCAGTGATTGAATAATGTGACGTGATAGGCTGGTAGAATATGCAAGTGCTCACTGACTCCAGTCTTTTTCTGTCTTATTAGTAATAGTTTACCACTTTAATCTCACTTATCAAAATAACATTTCCTCATTAACTATTAATAACCAACTTCAGAAAACAAGACCAGGAAGTGGTTCAGTCCGGATATCTTCAATTTAACGTTGGTTGATATTTGTGAGGTTTTCCGCATGTCAGTGACATATCAATGCTATACAGAACAGTCAGTACATCTCCAGTGTGTCACAGCATGTTTCTTGCTACTTACTCCTTATCTTTGTGAAAAGGTGGGTCGACATGAGTATCTACCCAGAAGGGCCAGAGAGTATAATCTGTAAATAAGTGGAGTAGAAAATACAGGTCACTCGAAGGGATGAGCTACAGTAGAGCTACTGCTAGCTACAGTAGGTTAACGTTAGCTAACTAGCTAGCTGGCATAAGACTTAGACAGGATAACTTAACGTTGGGACACTTACCCAGATCGAACACAACAAATTTTGGCTTGTACATAGTTAGTGCAAACGGTTTGCTTCTTAATTAATCGGCTTCTGAAGAAATGGGCTATCTTTATGTCTTCAAAAGATCATATCAAGTGAAATATAATATTCCTGCTCATATGTACTGTTTCTGTTTCTAATTGTATCTTTAGGTGCTGTCTTGATTATCGGATATATGAATTTCTCACCAGGAAGTACCTTTTGAACGTCAAGTCGAACACTTACGTCGGTGAAATCAAGGTTGTAGAGAGAGATTGAGAATGATTATATGACATTGTTTTTTTAAAGATTATTTTGGGAGCATTTTTGCCTTTATTGGATAGTTGGCTAAAGAGAGGGACAAGGAAGGACTGAGCGAGAGGGAAGAGGCAGACGAGGACAAGCTGGATTCAATGGCCACCTCTAGATTCCAGAATGGTACGCGAAGTAAAAGTGATGACGTAGCGGTGAGAACTGTCGCTCTTGTCTGTTGCTCTCAGGTCGTAATGCAAATATCCCTTGGGAACTCGGGATTTGGCGATTAGCCCCGATTTCCCCGACTTCCTGAACTCTGAACGTCAACGACAAAGGAATACCTGTATCGTCTAGTGTAGGAAATGGCATTTATTTCAGATAAAGCAAACTAAATAATTTTTGTTTAATAAGTCATTCTGTGATAAAATGTCATGGCAAGACGCAACTACTTGCAGGGATGTTCATCTGTGGTTGGATTTGAAATGTTAGGTTTGAAAGATGAAACATGAAACATGAAAGATGTATCACTCGCTAACTGCATGTGTTATGTGTGGAAAGGTTTATATGGAGCAACTCAAGTCTACAGAAAACGTGAACACTCCACCCCCTAGTGGTCATAGCAAAAAGTGTATGTAGGCTTACGTACAGGCTTTTAAACAGAAATTAAAATGCAATGTTATTGATTGTTCTATAATAATGAATGCATAGTATGAAACAAGGAAACAAGCACAGTATGATTTCATCAAACATTGGTTTTTGATGGTTGGATTTCCCACACTGTGATATCACAATAGTAGACAAAAGAGGTACCTTCTCCTGCACTAGGTAAGACATTCAATGCGCCTAGTGTTGAAAAGTCAGGCAGTGAATGTCTCATGTCTGGTGTGGGTAATTTTAGAAAGAGGTTATTGGAGAATGATTGGCTGGCACAGTGCCAAATTGTTCCATTCTGTTTCATTAAAAGAAACACACTTTTGAATAATATAGGCCTCTTGGCCTATTGCCTATCCATAACCCCCCAACCCCCCTTACCCCCAGAAATAAAGCTGACATTTCAAACTGCACCTTTAATTCATGGCGTACATATAGTATTTGGGTAAGCAAGTCTTACACCTTAAGGCATTACATCATCCTTCAGCACAGAATATGTAATCATTTCCTTGGACAATGACAATACTTGGATTATTGTTTTTCTAGGCCCTGCAGGTTATTATATTAATGTTCAGCACATGACCTTTCAAAGAGAAACAAATATTTTCAGGATGCAATTTATGTATACATTCATTCAAGTTGACAAACCACAATTTTAAAAATAAAGCACAGCTTTACTTTACAGTGCATACGGAACGTTTTCAGACCCTTTCAAGTTTTCCACATTTTGTTATGTTTCAGACTCATCTCAATGGATTCAATTCGTTTTTTTCTCATCAATCTACACACAATACTCCACAATGACAAAGCAAAAACAGGTTTTTGGAGTGTTTTGTTAATTTATTAAAAATAACAGACTGAAATATCCCATTTACAGAAGTATTCAGACCTTTTGTCATGACATTCGCAATTGAGCGCTGGTGCATCCTACTTCTATCAATGGTCCTTGAGATGCTTCTCCAACTTGATTGGAGTCCACCTGTGACTAATTGAATTCATTGGACATAATTAGGAAAGGCACACACGTGTCTATACAAGGTCTCACAGAAAACACAGGAGTGGCTTTGGGAAGACTCTATGAAAGTCCTGGATTGGCCCACCCAGAGTCTGGACCTAAACCCAATAGAGCATCTCTAGAGAGATCTGAAAATGGCTGTGCACCGACGCTCCCCATCCAACCTGGTTGAGCTTGAACGATTCTGCCAAGAAGAATGGGAGAAACTTCCAAAAGAAAGGTGTGCCAAGCTTGTAGGATCATTTCCAAGAAGACTTGAGGCTGTCATTGTTGCCAAAGGTGCTTTGACCAAATACTAAGTGAGGGGATATTTCAGTCTTTTATTTTTAATAAATTAACAAAACACTCCAAAAACCTGTTTTTGCTTTTTGCTTCCATTTTAAGAGGAGTCTGAAACATAACAAAATGTGGAAAACTTGAAAGGGTCTGAAAACTCTGTATGCACTGTATCTACAAACAGAAACAGTGCAGCACAAGTCCCTATGGAGCCTTTTAAATATTTCTTTATCTGTCTTATTTGGCAGCAGTTTGTAGAGTAGCCCTTTACATCTGTGTGACTCGTTCATCATCTGAGAATCCTGTGTTGTAAACACCGTCCAGGTTCTCACATGCAACGCCGTTTTCCGTCACTTTCACCTGTGTCTCTTCAAAGTTCCCATCTTCTGTCTTCCCATTCTTTTTGCTAGATAAGGATTAGCCAAGCAGAAAATGACCAAGCTTAATAATCACTTGAATATTGACAAAATGCTAAATGTACTGCAACCAAAGTCATTTGCTCACCGTCTCTTTTGGAGCAGAGAAGACACAAGCAGAGCGACGATGCCAGCACAAACAGCGCCTATGACCACCCCAAATACAATGAGCCATGGAGGGGTGTCAGGGTTGACTGGTGCTGCAAAGGTGGGAGAGATGCCGACAAACTCCAGGGTGTGATCTGTTAGCAGGAAGGCATTGTTGATGCGATGTCTGGACAACCTGTTGGGCAGATAAGGTTTAGATTCAATATGGACATAATCATTTTGCAAGAAACCATGCTATTTTATTTACGTTCAGTAAGCTATTCCTACACATGTTGCAATTCTACAATGGATTACTTGTCATATTGTTGGCTTTTTTTCACTCATTTGGTTGTTGATTTTTAATTTATTATGACAGGGCATTAATTGTGCACAATTAATTTGAATCAAGTGTCATCAGGTTTGCATTATCAGATGAATTCTGGGGTTGCCGGGCGTTACATTGAGCATGTATAGTTACTTTACTGAACGTCCAAAAATCACGTTTTTGTAAAAATGAATAAATCTATAAAATGGTCAAAGACTTTCCATTATCCTCAGCACCAGCAATCTGATTTGCAACATGAGTGCTTACCATCTCCAGGCCTACTTGCAGCCATCACAGAAGTTCCATTTTTTGCTGCATGTGCTGCATGCAACAATATGCCACTGATGCTGTGTGGCACCATGTACAAGAACAAAATATAATTTTGTTCTATTTTGTTCTAATAAAAGAACAAAGTACAATCTGAAAAAGAATAGGCTGCAGTTGTGCTGCTGTAGTACTAATGCAGCACTGATGAATAATGGGAGACCTTTACAATTGCTACAACTCAAACAGTGCAGAGTAACACGACGCACATAGTTGAAATGAAGGATGTTGAAATGTGATTTGGACAGCAGGATTGCATAGTGAGTAGGGAGACCGTCCTTCAACCACAGTTCCCAGGTTCAAGCCCCTGAGTTGGTAAGCACCCATCCTGCTGGAGTGTCCATGAGCAAGACATTGAATCCCTACCAGCACCAGGGGTGCCGTTATATAGCTGACCCTGTGATCTGACCTCCCTCTTTACCCACGGGGATGAATAAAGTATCATATTATCATTATTATTGTAGTTCATTACCTTACAGCATTCTTCACATCTGCCTTATCAACAAGGCGTGTGGCGTTCTGAGGCGATACCACCACAAACCAGAAGGACACTCTTGGAGTCTCATGACACACAACAATGCTGGCCACACTGGTGAAGTTCCACAAGACAAATAACACCATGAAGAATGTGTCACTGGTTTGATTAGGGTGAGAAGAGACATCATACTGTAGTTATTGTGTCTGTATTATAAAGAAATGAAAAGTTCTCTTACTTAAAATCCTCACTGTTGAAGTATCTCCTCATGGCAAAAGCCAGAGTTGCTCGGAAAAGGAACATTTCATTTTCGTTCCATTCATACTGCAATAGCAATAAACAGAACATTACAATATAGAGTGCTCTTTGGAGTAAACACCTTCAAGGTTGCATGATCACCAGTTGGACTTTGTCTCAAAGTAATTATGTTCATTTTTAATGATTCAATGATTTCTTGGCAGCAGACAGTATGTTACTATTTATGAAGATAGGTGCATAGATAGCAGGCCATACGTACAGCTTGGTCTCCCAAGGCAGTTTTGATGCTGAGTCGGACTTTGTAGCCATCTAAAGCATCTACAACAATAACATATTATTGAATGTCTGTGGAATCTGGATGACATTACAATTTCTCAAATAAAGAACAAAATGCCTATTCAGGTATTGCTGCATTGTGTCCATGCTGTTTTGATTGACAGCTGTTAGGTGCATACGCATTTACTTTGTGTATCTCAGTTACAGCTGTTGACTAAAACATGAGTACTGTGATGAGAACACAACATCATTTCAGTGAAAATTTGTATTGTTACTATCAAGTTCTTTCCCAAAGCACTGCTGAAACACTACTGATCTGTAGATTAAATCATGTACATTGGTAGAAATACACAGTGGGAAAAAATATAAATGAATATCAAGCCAAATGAGTACAAGCTACATAGGATTACTAAACTAGCAATACTAGTTTCTCTGTGAGTAAGAGGACTGACCATGGATCACTTACCTGGTGCACAGAGTGGCTCTGCCAAGGTGAATGCCAGGCAGAGCAGGAATAAGATTTTTTCCAACATCACTTCTGAGGATGAGAAGTGAAATAACACCGAATGTTGCAACAGTTCAGTCAAAGTCCTAGTTGCCAGGGATTTGAGGAGGTCAGCTGAGTAACTCAGATGGGTGAAACTTAGGTTTAATGGTTAAGCTAGGACACACCTAAACCAGCCGTCCTTTTAGAAAATGGCTCCAGCATTCATCAAAAGGGCAACTTGCTTTCAGACCAGCAGTACGTGGAAACGGTAAAGTGGGTGCTGCAGTAAAAATGCTCCTGTTTGTTCACGCTCCCAGATAGGTTTGATAATGTGAGAGAGGCAGACCTCCTGGAGAAAAAACACAGTGGCCCAGTCTGCTATTGTTTATTTAGTGGTGTACAGTATGTGACTTAACCATGAACCGTGCCAGATGCTTTTATATGAAGTAGCAACATCTTTACCTTTTTGTTTCATAAGAAGAGAAACATCAGACAAACTGATCAAATTCATCAGAGACAGCTGAGCATCTGATCATATCTACATGCTCATATCAGCTTTTAGTAATGATAAACACAGCAGTTACATTTCCTTCCCAATGTGAAAAGGTTACAGGTGTGAGGTATTTTAACATATGGCATGCACTCAATTCAGCACATAACAGTATATGGATTTAAACTAGTGCCACTGGATTATGGACAAAGTTGTGATTCATTCAGTTAATTCCTACATTACATAAGAGGGCTTAGTAGTGGGTACAACTGACAACTACAAACTTCAAACACCTAATTTTTCTGTTTGGCATTTGTGTTATCCTTGTGTGTTGTGTCTACTCAGTGGGGCTCCTGGGAATTTTAAGCCCTAAACATGGTTTTCAGGCCAAGGATGGGGCCTTAGTTAGCCTGGCTTTATTATGTGACAAAACAAAATCTCCCATAATAGCTTGGGCGCCCGCACTTTGTTTGGGTGCTCAGGGTGCTAATGTTCAATGTCCACAAAGAATGGTAACATGGAATCAGAACCTGTCAAATACAGAGCAAGATATCAGTTAAACCAGAATAGGCACTGGCATAATATGTATTGTCTAAAAAACGTTCCTCTGTTTTCTTAGCCCTTACCAGTAGATGGTAAATGAGCAAGTTGTAGTGGTCAATAGACACTTCCACTGAAAAGTCTTATACATCCCAAGCAAGTATTCCAACAGTGTCATGGTTAATCATCCATTCTGCTGAGAACTGTGCTTACAACATAGTTAATTTTTCAATGGCCACTTTTTATGACCAAGGCTGTCTAAATTAACCATTATGAGAGAATGAGTTGACACATATTCAAGGCAAAGTCTGTGGTTGAGTCTCTCTCCTGCAACAGGTTACTGATTTTCAATCCCAAATTATTTGATTTTACGTATTAGATACATCCACTTAAGACCCAGATCGGAGCCAGGCACATAAGACTGCAAATGATCTTTTGCTCCCATAAAACATCATTGTGTCCATTTAACACCCATGAGGAACTAAACTGAAAACATTTACAACATGTACAAATCTGGTTGAACCAGTCCCCATAACAGACGATAAGTCATGCTTTTATTATGTAATAAATACTGTTTCCACCATAGTTGCAGTAAAAGAGTATTGTATTCTGTAGTTGAGCTTGGTTCTTTACAAAAATATGATGGGAAAGTCAATGCAAACATCGACCAGCCTTTAGCTCAACTACAAATTCTGTAACCCAACACACAGAGGGATCAGAACAAATTTTCTGATTAAAGTAAGAGTAAATATTGATACATAGCATAAAATATCCAGTAACTTTAGATTTCTTCAGAATAATTTAGTGAATCTTCTTTCTATCCACCTTTGGACTGCTCCCAGCTCCATCTTTGCAAAAGATTGCTGTATATGCTGTAGGTATTTTCTTTAACAGAGGATGGCAGTAAAGCTACATTAGAAATTTAGAGTCCTATTGACTTTTGCTTACCAAAGCCCTCACTTGGATTTGAGAATGCTACCTTACTAGTCAGTCACAATGTAAGCTACATTCGTTTTTTTACACAGTCCTTATTTTTTTTTAAAAATCTTAAAAACTACAATAGACAGTGCTTCCACAACCCCATTTACTTTTTATGGATGATTTTGATAGCAGTGTGGTGGCTACGTTAAGGCTGGGCTAGGTCCAGTCCGTCCATCGTTAATGTGTGTAAATATTGCACAATTATATAATTATGAATTAGGCTATTGTTTTTTTTTTATAATAATTTTCACTCTGTTAACTGTTAACCCCCCCACCTGCAGTGTCGAAAGGTTCACAATCCTCTACTAAAGCATATCAAACCACAGTAATGCATCCCTGTGACAAATTCTTATCAGGTGTTTGTTCATGGGTTAAAAAATCTATATGGGGTCCTTGGAATGAAAAGGCTTGGGAAGGGGAACCTAATGGACAAAACATCAAGGCTCTCCCTCTGTTCTAGCGCCCCCACAAGGCGCAGAGTGGTAAGTGCTACAATCAGCCATAATAGCCAGTAGTGGAGAAACCGAGCAAGCAGTCTACTTGGCGGTGGTGATTTTTCCCTGCTCTTGCCAATCCCTCATCCGACTCAATCTACTAAGAGGCGGTGGTCGGACTGAATCTAGCGATTTATTTGGCCGTGCGGTGCCAACTCGTCTCTCCATGCGGCAGTCTGGGAATGGATCAGGATTCTGGTGTGGCGTCTGGAGGGACTTTCATCTCCCTGAATGAAAATGAACACAGATATTACTCAGGTCTCCACAACCTGTGCCAAGCTGACAGCTCAGGAAAACTAGCGGCCAGCAAAGTAGGAGAGCTTTTCAAGGCGTCTCAGCTGCCCCCTGAATCCTTACATCAAGTGAGTATTGCCTGTCGCACACCCGCGCTTGCTTTGACATCGCATGGATCAGGTCTTAACGGGTGAGAACTGCGGCCGTTGTACACCAAACCCCTGTGGTCTGCAGGAGTAGGATTTACACGAGTAGCCTACAGTTCCCACCATATCATCATGTGCCAACTTACTAATATGTTCTTAGTGAATTGTCTTCCTAATAGTGTGTCCTTCCAATTTTAGCTCATTTTATGGTTGGGTGAAGGTAAATGTTGGGGTCAGGTTTGTAGTGTGTTGGGTTAATCTAGGGAATGTCCTCACAATTATAGAAATGTGTGTTTTTGTGTGTCTGTGAGCGAGAGAAAGACTGTTTTATATACATATGAAACTGCTCAGTTAAAATGATTAAATAACTTACAAGCAGCTGCACTATTTCAGAGTATCCCAAGAGCTCATTTACTCATATTGGTGTGCAGGGGGCAGCATGCAGGAGTTTTGTATCAAGTTGTTGTTGGTGTACTGACCTGCCACCATGAGTCAGGTATGCAAAGTCTCCTCTGTTTCAAGCTCCTACCCACATCAGTGTACTCACTGAAGCCTTCAGTACCTTGTCATACAAGTCTGGGAAGCTGACTCAACCCAGGCAAAGCAACAGCGATGTGACGAGACTGGAATCCTCCAATTTCCAATAGACACCATAGACCGTGTCATGAGTGGAGCTGTCCCTGTCTTTTATTGGACAATATCAGACATTTGCTTGACATTCAAAATAAAAATAATAGTAGTAGTAGTGTTAAAAGGTTTTTCATTTATTCTAACATAGAACTACTGTGTCACAGTCCCTTATTATAACGGCTGACCCATCACAGAGACATAAACATATTTTTCCAGCAACACATGAACACAGCAGGTAGTGGTCCCATTCACGCAACACGCTGTCCCGAGGGTTCCGCTCCCAGCCACTGCAGCCTATTGTGTCTCTATGTGGTGTCAGGAAGTTTGGCAGTGAGCTCTGTTTCCTCCCTATCCGGCCTGGAAGCCCGCCATAGCATGGAGATGATTGACACACAGCCTTTTGAGCACTGCTAGGCCCTGCTGCAGGATGCCTGCAGGATCACTCCTGACTTTTAGACCTTTTATGTCACACAGCATCAGAGAATCGTAAATAGCGTCTTTGTTTTAGGTTATATGATGAGTTAGCAAGTTAGCAGTTGGGTTATGATGGACCTGAATGGACCTTTTTCACTTTTAGCGTTCCAGTTTAGGATGGATGACTTTTACTTCATGAGGGCTTTGAATAAAGAGAATATTCTGTTGTAGGATATATACATACTCACTGTCGTGCTCGGCTTTTTCATTAGTGTCCGTTTGTCCGCCAGTCTTTCTGAGATGAAATGCACATGATGTCTGTTTCTGTCCAACAGAGAAATCCACCAATCCACCACCATCCACCTCTAACACTTGTTATAGACTCTCTTGGATGCCTTGTTTAGCAGGCATCCATGGGCCAATCATGGGAGTGTGTATGGACACTTTCTCTTAACTATTTTTTGAAGATGAGGGGAATTTTTCAGTCAGTAATATTAGAAATGTCTTCTGTTGATTTTATTTTTTGTTCTTCACCAGCAGATGAAATGACAAAAGAGCCTGTGATGATATATATGTCAATAGATGAGAAATGTCAGATGTGTAGAGAGGAGATCTTGACAGCTAGCCTGTGTTGAGGGTAAATTCATAGTTACGGCAGGGCGCTCCTCCCTGCTGGCCTGTCAATGCACTCGATGAAGTCAATAGGCTCTGGGCAAACTGCAGCTCTTGCACAGCTTCCACATTACTCTGCAATGAAATCAATTGCTATGCTGATTTCATGGACTGAAAGCATAGACTTTTGGTCATGCTGTTATTGACTGTTTTACCATCTAAACATATTAGCCATAACAGCAATATAGAAGGCACATTATAATGCTAGGTGGATGCCTCCCCTGAGTTTCCGATTATGTTTTAGACCTAGAGGCTCTATGTGAAAATGAGCTTTTGTCTGTCATCAACTCACAACATGTACATGTACATCTTGTTAATACAAGATGAAAGAAAAGAAGAACTCTTTTTGGATGTCAGTCTCTTCAAAGCTAGATTTAAAGGCCCTTTTAAATGTCTGTTCTTTAGATGGTCTGGCAGATTGAAGTTAAAGTCTTTGGTATGTCTTTGTGCTGCTGCCGCTTCAGTGCATAGCGACACGCTTGGGTGCATCTAATGATGTGTTGAGATACTGCTGAGGAACCTGTCTGGCTGAGCAGGGTGTGGCCCCACAAGTGACAGAAAGGTCACCCTCCTGAACAGGGCTGAGGCCATGTGGTGATGTCACACCCACATATTACTACTGGCAACTCCTTAAAGGCACAATAGACACATGCATCTTGGTTGTATGGCCTATACTGTTCTCTGGTTTCTTCATCTTTCAACAGTGATAGTGAATCTGGTAACCCCAAAATATGTAGTATCGCATGGAAGCTCGAGTGTAATTTAGTTTATTTGTTATTCTTTGTAATTGAATAACAGAATATTTTTGTGCTATTTCATAATAACATCATGCTGAATAGGGGGAAAGTTACAGATGTCTTGCTTCTCAAATTTTGATACGCCGAAGGATCTAGTCTGCTGCTGAGACGTGTGTCACATATCCAGCAGCTTAATTCCATTTCAGGATATAAAACCATGACCCCATGGTTACCATTCAGACTTGATTTTCTCATTCACATAGACGTTCACTGTGCATATGATTTATGACTTTCACAAAAGTAGCGCCAGTGATAACGTTGTATGCAGAGTAGTTTTTGGCATTTTTCCATCTTCTTAAAATAACCTCCAGGCTATAGATGTGATTTCCTGTCTGGTTACCCAAGGCCTTCGCTGGTGTTCCTGAAATAATCCCGACAAGTCCGGTGACCTTAGGCACACTGTAGACAAACCTCTAGTATCTCCTCAGCCTCTCACTGGACACTAGTTGTTTTGATGCTTCCGCCTGTCTGGAAGCTGTGGAACAAATACAGCG
Organism: Monocentris japonica; assembly: GCA_900323365.1. Classification (NCBI taxonomy): domain Eukaryota; kingdom Metazoa; phylum Chordata; class Actinopteri; order Trachichthyiformes; family Monocentridae; genus Monocentris; species Monocentris japonica. The sequence goes on from OOFE01050260.1 coordinate 32,868, forward strand.
CAGGTCAAGCGGAAATCATTTCTCATAAAGGGGTACGAAAACCCCCCCAAACCTGATTAGATGATGCATACTAACAGCACTCCTGTCATTCTGTGCTGTACTCTTGCCATATCTCCTCCACACATACCAACAAATGTTCCCCTCTCAGCCTCTCACACCCCTGAGCCCAGAAACAAAACAACAGCTTCTATACTGCAGTGTGTGCATATGTTGCTTTGTACAGTCATGCAGTGAGTTGCTTTGGCCTAGATGAACTGCATTTTAACTGTTGGGTCTTGTATGTTTATGAGAGAACTTTAGTGTTAGCTAATCCATTTTAATCTGTTGTTGCCACAAGAGGAGTGCAAGGTTGTCTGCCAGACGCCCCTGCCACCTCGAGACAAAAACAGTCTCGTTAGGGTCGTTGATTTTGACAACATGGTCTCCTTACTGTGACTTCTGAAGTGACTTGAACAAGTAATTTTCAAAAGGAAGCCATGTTACTTACTTGCATAACCATATTCCTGTCTCCTGTATGTATTAGGGCCCTTTTTTTAAACAGATGGCAAAGGAACAAAGAAGCCAGTCTTGCAGATGTTGGTGTTTTGTTTCTTATTGAATGGCTGTAATTTTCTTTTTGAAAATCACTCATAGTTACAATTTTGGGGATTAACACTCTAATATAATTGTTAACGTTGTCTGAATGAGAACTTTTTTGTTCAGTGCGAATTTAGGACAAATTCTTCTTCCTCATCACAAGCAATGAGCATAATAAAAAATAGTCTTAGTTCCCTGGTTACAGTCGGGGTTATAGTAACTACAGAGTTGTAATAGCTGCAGTGTGGAGCTCATTCAGAGCTTTACTGTTACTCTATGACTGAATTGTTGTGTATTTTTCATGTGGTGTATTTCAGTTGGTATTAACAGTTCAGGGACAAAGAAGGTTTTCAGTTATTCAGGGTTCTTTTGTTTTAGTCGTGTGTGCTTTTGGTCCCGAGGGGGTTGATCTTCATATCTCATTCTCTTATCCGTAGAGTTACTTCTGACCCCGGAAAGTGAACTCACAATTCAATCCGCAATTCAAAACGTTCTCTGAAAGAGATTTTCTTTCAATTATTTTTCGTCAAATTTCTGCTTACTTGTCCGACACAATCTAATCTTCTCCCCTGAAGCAGCCATTGTACCTCTAATCGAAAGAGGTCTGTTACTGGATAAGCAGATACCACTGTGCTGCTTATCCCCTACATACTGTATCTTCTAGGGTGACTCTGTCAGTTGATCGCATCATTCCATATATCTTGATACAGGGTGTAAAAAAATCACATGCACTTTCTCTGGTCCTTGCTACAATATTTTCCTGTCTTTCCGGAAAAGAGGGAAATACTTTAGGTAGTAAGAAAGGTATTATTTGTCAGGCTAACATATTAAATGTTATAAATATTGCTTTGTTGCCTCATTAGATATTGAAAACATGGGTAATGCCTAATGTGCTTGTTTCAGTGAAATCATACTTGGAAACTCTGGATACCAAATCTGGATTGAATCATCCTGTCCATATACAGCATAGTTGTCCTTTGGCTGATGTAAAAATGATCATGGACTTTATATCCTCTACAGATAACTGAGGTGTGCGGAGCGAAGCGGCTCGGTTACTTCGGTACAGCTCAGTTCTACGTGGCTCTGAAGTTGCTGGCTGCTGCCCAGTCTAGTCTTCCCGTCCGCCTGGACAGTGTAACGGCCAGTAAGTCTGCCAGCTCAGAGCGGAGGTGTCTTGTGAGTGCAAAAGGGGATCAAGAGATTATCTTAACATGCCTGGATTTGGTCTAATCTGGATGAAAGGGGAGTCGCGTGGAAAGGGCTAAGTGGGTTTGCCCTGTTTACAAGTTCACACACACATCAGTCACACCCTGGCCAATGAGGAAATCTGTTTTTTCCACATTTTAGCACATGACCGCTTGGTGGATTATCGGAACAAGTATTTTCAATGTTTCAGATTGACCGTGCTATGTTTCAGTGGTAAGTCACTACTACCTTCAGGTCAGTCATCATGCAGGAAGCCACTGATCAGGCTGGACTGAAAAATCACACTCTCCAATCATTGCATATTATCCTTGTGTGTGTATAACAAGGAATACATTTGTCTTCAGGAAGCAGAATCCTTCCTGTAGTCATCATAGTCATACAACTAGATAAACTTTCCAAAAAAATAACTAAAACAAGCGCTTTTTACACACGCTGCAATTGGTGTGTGACAGCACTGAGACGTGCATGATAAGGGCGTACTCTGATAGATGATACGACAATAACATGGTGAACAAGACTAAATAAGCACCTTAATGTCTTTGCTCTGTTGTAAACTCACTGTCTTGGACTCCCCTCCAGATCTACCTCTACCCAGATTTGTTGGGTTGAAGAATGAACCAGAGATGCGGTACTCAACCCTCCCTCAAACTATAGACAGTCAGGGACCTAAGTGTGGGACGGCACCAGCTTCTGTCGGCTGGACTCCAGCGGACAGGATTGCCTTCAGACACCTGGAGGCCAATGTAGAGATAAAGGTGACCCTGGGACTCACATCTATGTTGTAACTACACAGCTTCACTGTTGGCAAAAACAAAACATGTAGTTGTGATGTGTTGCTCTGTGACATTTCTGATTCAGACACTTAATAATGTAAATAATTACTCCTTACTTATGTCTTAAGAAGTTGAGAATAAAAATACGCTCAGTGGCAACTGTATTAGGTCTCCCTTTATGCAAAGGGCTCACTCCTGCAGGGTGAGTCATGCGTACATAAAGCGCTGTACTGAATGTACTAAATGTTAGACTGGGAAGGCACATGATTTAAACAATTTTGAACATGGTATGATCGTTGGTGCGTTCCAGCGTCTCACAAACAGACGACCTCCTGGGATTTTCACGCACAACAGTGTCTAGAGTTTGCCGAGAAAGGAGCAATGAACAGAAAACATCCAGGCATCTGCAGTCCTGAGGGCAAAGCCCCTCGATGAGCGAGGTCAGAGGAAAATGGCAAGATTCATTCATGCTAACAGGCAGTTCATCAAATCTTGACGCAGAGGGGTTACAGCAGCAAAAGACCATGCCAGGTTCCACTCCTTCTGTTGTGGCATGCGGACAATACGTCATCATCTCAAGACAACTGCAGGAATATGACAGTGACTTAAGCACGCTGCCCACATCTCAACCTTTCGGTGAGGTGGAAAGAAACGTTTGCAACATGAATGTGCCGACAAAACATTTTGAGATTTGTGACGCTTTTGAGTCGGCATGGATTAAGATCACGGTGGAACGCGTCCAGCACCTTGTTGAGTCCAGGCCTTGAAGAATTCAGGCTGCTTCTAGCTAGGTGTACCAAATAAAGTGGCCACTGAGTGTATATTGTTGTTCTATGCATACATACACTGTTTTTTTTGCACATGCTAAATGTATACTGTGCTTGTATTGAAAGGAACCGTGGTCCCCACCGCGATCACCATGTAGTTCACCACCTCGCTCTCCATCAGCTTACCGCCACTACCCTTACACCATGCAGAGAAATGGGGCAGACTCACAAATAGGTAAGGCAACTGCCAACCAACTGCAACACACATTGTAAATACCTTATCAATGATATTGCACCATTTTGAAGTTTTTCTATACAGGCCAGAGGAATACTCGAGGCTCAGAAAAGATAGCTTCAAGTGAGAATTTTGTTCTATGACTCGTCACAACCTTTCTTCCACGACTTTTCTTGCCTGCAGCAGCACAAAACTGATTTCTAATCCATCAAACTCTTTTTTTTTTTTTTTGTTATACCTAATGCAGGTTGATGACTCTCCCTTCTCAACATATTTTGTTTCAAATTATCACAAAGGTTTAACTGTTCACTGAAGAAGTAATTTTAAAAGATCAGTTGTGTTTGTTTCTTTCCTTTGTTAACATCACTGTCTGTCACTTTCACTATTGCAGTATGAAACTTCCTTCTTTTAGCAAAATGAGAATATGTCAACCATTTTCAGTACATGACATTTCATGCCACAAGAGACAAACACTGAAGAATCAGAAGGCCTGTGATTATACATTAGGAATGAATTCAAATAAGAAAGGTTGTTTAGTGTAGAATTGGATGAAAATCTGTATATTGCCTTTGAATGTATCCTCCACCAAAGCAGTGTTTTCTCTCCATCCCTCAGCCTATGAAGGCAAACATTCCTCGAGGCCCATCGTTCAGCTGGAGCAGCACTCCTCACCCAGTAACTACGGGACCAAGCCCACTGTGGAGCACCCTGTTATTCCTCGGGTAAGGGCAGCATGTCATCAGTATGAATAAAGCTGTATTGCTGTGGAAAGTCGATAGAAATCCAGAGGATATTGTTTGGTGTATTGGTAGACATAGGCTTTCCTAAATCCATCTTCATTTGCGATGTGAGTATGTTTTCTTTTGTCCTGTTTCTGAGCATCTTTCCAGGCCCCCTCAGTGGAGAGGCTGGATCAGCGAGGTGTAGTGGATTACACTGATGATGATCCCTGGAGGATCACAGCGGAACAGCGGGAGTACTACACTAACCAGTTCAAAACCCTGCAGCCCGACCTGGGGGCTCTCATCCTGGGTGAGGACATCCCCCTCACGCACCTGGTAGCGCTGAGATAGAGTAGTATTTGGTGACGCGTGTATTGATGAAAAGAATAGCTGCGTTGCAAAGTTGAAACGTGTGTGAAATTCATGTGTGTTGTGTTTTCTATCAAACTATTTCGCTGCTGTATATCGCTTACCTTTTGTAGGAACAGTTGCAAAGAACTTCTTCACAAAGTCCAAGCTTCCAATACCAGAACTGTCCCATATTTGGTGAGTGCTGACTCATAGTTTGTCCTTATTCTGGGGTCATCTGGGTCTGTATCAGCCGAGCACATCAGCATGCCCACTGAGTCAGACCGCACCCTCAGTATAACATTGCAGACTTGTATCTTTTACTCACCCTCAAAACAAACAAGCATGCTGTCAGATTGCACTGCAATGATATTTTAAACTATCTTACCATTTATTGCAACAAAGAGGATGAAATGTTCAAGGACCAAGTGCCTACTTTTCCATAAACACTGCTCTCCTGTTGTTAAATATCAGTCGGATGATGGGGTTTGTTACTGTAGTGACAGTCCTGTTGTCTATTGCTGTGTCACACTTTGGGTTTATTGGGGGATTTAGACGCTTCCTGGTGAAACAAAATCAAATGTCCAGGTGGGGAGTGAAATAATAAGTCTTTGATTTATTGCAGCCATTGCAATCTTCTTACAAAAATCAATGCAAAGAAAAAGCAACAAAAATGCTGGAAATAAATAACTGCTAACTTATATTCCAAAGAAATTGTGGAGGAGATGCACTTATGATTTTTGGTGACTAGTAGTTCTCTTGCCTACCTACATTGAATGCACTAATTGTAAGTTGCTTTGGATACAAGCGTCTGCTAAATGACTGTAATGCAATGTAAAAAGTGTAACACACACTATTAACACACGCAACAATTCACCATGTATGATCCTATATCATGCATTTAGCTCCTACTATTAATAAGCATAGAAATTGGCCAAATCTGTAATATTGAAATGTTTCATCTCATTTAGAATAGCTACTGCTGTTGAAAACCACCAAGATGTTGATATGCTATGATAAGCTATATGATTATATCATGTTAGAAGATGCCAAAGGTGGAGTAGAAAATTGTGTTACTCAAATCATCAAGGCTGATTTTCATGTTTAACAATTATGATCACAATATTTAGCAAAATAATGAGGGTTATCATTTTAGCCATAATTGTGCCGTTATTTCATAATTCATCTTTTTAATTTTTTAAGGGAACTGAGTGATGTGGATAGAGATGGAGCTCTCACTTTCTCTGAGTTCTGCACTGCCTTTCACTTGATTGTGGCACGCAAGAATGGTTACCCTCTCCCAGAAACCCTTCCACCAACCCTCCAGCCAGGGTTCACAGAGGAGGAAGAGGGCATACCTGATGCTCCTGAAGTAAGGGGAATATAGCCGTGAATCTTTCTTCTGACACATGCATTTACCCATCCATCCATCCTTTTGTTTTTGTGGTTACTCTTACTTCTGACTACAATTCATAAAATGTCTTGTTTTCCAGCGTGCACAGCCTCTTATTGTCTTTGAGGATGCTGAACCCAGGTCCAACCAGTTGGTAAAGCAAATCCCCACATTCTCTAATTCTTGTTTTTATTGAAAAGGTAGTTTTAATGGAGAGTTCCTCTTTGGTGACTGTAGGGGGCACTAACAAGTTGAGCATAGCACTGCTCTGTCTTTGTACAAATGCATCCTCTGCAACATGATGAACACACAAGATACAATGAGATACAATGTACATACACATATTTCCGTCTCTGCAGGCAGTGATGTAATGGTAAATAAAAAAATGGGTAACTCCTTTGGGTGATTACCACAAGTTAAGGCAAGCTTACACGCCGCTACATCCCTGCCTGCAGGTATGTGTATATCTGGATTTGATCTTTGTTTTTTTAGGATAGGAGTGTTGTAGAAAGACTCCAGCCAAGCTTGGCCACAACAAAGCAAGATTTGAAAGAAGAATCCTGTAAGCAAGGTAAATGATCATCCCTAGTCTATAAAGACATTTCAGAAGATTTGGTCAGTTTTTAATTGGTACTTATTAGTATCGTTTCCTAGCTTAAGAAGTCTTACATCGTGAATCAATTAAGTCTGTGTATCATGTGTCATCTTTATCACTCTGTCTACAGACGTAGGTTCAAAGAGGGTGGCAACATCTCAAGAGAAATTTACTCTACAAGTTGGAGCTTTTCCTGAGAGACCAGGTGATACGAAAACTATAAATAGAAATGAAGGCTCTACTTCCTCCACTACCCATATACACTTTATGTCTCACTGGTTTTATGCCAGCATTTACCAGTTAAAGATCATAGGAATATGTGATTATGTTTGGGTGGGTAGCCATTGTTGAAGTCCCCCACCAAGCATCTATCCTGCATCTATCCTCCATTAGTACTACAGCAGCCACTGTAGGCTCTTGTTTCACAAATGTTGTGTAGTTAAAGTGAGTTGGCATATTGTAACACAAAATTCAGTGAAAGTGTACTTTTAGCAGCTTAAAAATGCACAAAACTCACATTTGGTGAAAAAGCATGGTTAACTCGGGGGGTGCTGCTTTTGTGATCGTATTATAGTAAAATAGTGTGTGTCTTTTCAGAAACAAATCAATATCTTGGGAGCACACTGCATTGTTCAATCAGTGCAAAATGGATGGAAATCAAATCTTTCAATAATGTGTAAAAATTAAAATCTGCCAAAATGCTAAATAATGTCTGGTATTGAAATTGCTACCTTACATGTATTAGATTACAATTAGTTTTTTCCACAAGGAAGTAGGCCTCGTTGCTTCTCATTTGTTAGAACTCACAAAAGACCGAAAGTCTGATCTGCCTTTGTTCATTTGATTCATTAGAGCCGCCTCTGGACCTGGACTCACAGACGAAGACAAGAACTCGGCCGAGGTGAAACCCCACAATGATAGAATGACAAATTAACTAATATAAGGTAGCTTACTGCTGAACTATATGTCACTTATTCTCTGTTTTTTTTCTCTTTCTCTAATGTAACCTCACCTCCAGGTCCTACTCCAGCACCTCTATTGATGATGCAATGAAGAAGACAGAAGAGCCGCCCACCCCTCCTCCTCGACCCCAGAAAACCCACTCCAGGGCCTCCTCTCTGGACCTCAACAAGCTCTTCCAGCAGGCTGGTCCAGGTACGATTCACAGCCACAGCTACTCCCAGTTTTCACGAAACTCATCTCACACCATTGGCTTTCAAACATGGCTGCTTATGACAATAGTTCATCCTGTTGTCAATGCAGGGAACATTAAATGCCTGGAGCTACAGTACACTTTATGTTTGTTTATGACAGTTCTCCTTTCTTGGTATAACAAAAGGGGGAAATGGAGAAGGGCACTTTCTGTTGACTGCTTTGACAGGTTGGACTTCACACGAGGACGAACAAAACAAAGTTGTGCAATTGTGTGTTATTATGGAAATATGGGTGTGATATTTTTGTTTTGGGAGTGAAATGTGAGTTCTGGATGCACAATAGAGGTGTACGACTGTCCACATAGTGAAATTTCATCTGTGCTTTAGGGGTAAAGAGTGGATGGTTGCCCGCTCCTCCAGCCCTCCCTCCCAGACCATCAACCACACAGGTAGGTAAACTTTATCAACAATATGTCCTCTCTTAGCCCACAGCCAATGCTAATATTCTCTAGAGTACGACAAAAAGTTTGTTCTTAGATGCTAAACTGTTTTAAAAACTCAAGATAAAAGAAAGCTTGGGTTGTGTAGTTCTATCTACTGCTCTATCATCCCTCTTGTCAGGTTTCTCACTTCATCACTGCTCCAGAGAAAACCCCCCAGAAGACAGTACAGCAGCCAAACTTTGCTGACTTCAGTCACTTTAGAGAAGAGGTGAGCATAATATCTGACCTGTAGTCTACGACCTTTCATCTCAAATGTGTTTTCTTTCTATTTGATGGTTGATCTTGATCCATAGTTACTTTCATTTGATCTTGGAATGAGCTAATGCTTGCAGATGTACAGTGTAGCAAAAGATAAATGGTCTTTGCAAAAGGAAAAAAACATTCAACAGGCAAACTCCAAATTCCAAGACGAACGCTTTTGCTTAATGTTTGTTTAATGCTTCTCAGTCAACATACTGCGTGCAAATCCTGAATTATTCCACATAACAATCCAATGCAATGTTCTATATTGATCAACATAAAGACATATTGAAGATATGTTTTCATTAAGTATGTAGCATTCGTCCATAAAAATCGCAATGGAAAGATTATGTTCCATGAAAATATCATTTGAAACATGAGCCACTCATGAAGTGATCCTGCATTTAGGCAGTATTCCCCATTGAATCCCAGAACATCCATCTCTCTGATTAAAACTCACTCATCCCATGTCATCTTCAACCTGTTTCATCAACCCAGCCCATCCCTGTTTCATCAACCCAGCCCATCCCTGTCTCTTCAACCCAGCCCATCCCTGTTTCATCAACCCAGCCCATCCCTGTCTCCATGCCACGTTTCAACCTCTAGCAGCCACTCCATTTTTTCCTCACTTGATTTCTATACTGCTGCAGACATGGACCATTAACACGCCTGGCAGGGATTGTAATCTAGGAAACATGGAAAAACACCACATTACAAAATGTGTTCCCTCAATTGTCACGTCCTACAACTATAGCCATTGTTCCTCATCCCACAGCGTGTTTAGTTGCTCATAAACTGCAGTGACATATTGTGTGTTGTTTTTACAAGTCTCATCATAATTAAGTGCACATTCTTTGCTTATTTGTGTAATTTTTTTTATCCACTAGAAAACAGGAAAAAATAAGGCCTTCCGAGGGGCCCGGAGCAAATGAAATGAAACAGTTGGAAGTCACTTCAATGCAAAGAGTGAAGATTGATTATTTAGTAGGCACAAAACAATAGGCGACCAAAGAGCAATGAACAAATACAGTGATAGGCTTAATCAACATGTTTTTAAGCTTAGTGCTCTGCTGCCTGAGGAGGATACATAATACATTTTCACTCTTAACACTCGTAACAACCCATAAACTAAATCCACCTGATTTATTAATCAGGCTAAATTTAGCCAAGCCACTGTCTGTTTCTGCCACTGTTCTGCCCACATGCCTCTAACGCCCAAAACTGCTGAGGTCCTAGTCTGATGAGGCCAAGCTTACTGAAAACTGTTGGAAATGATCACAACAGATTTGTGAGACTGGACCAGCTGTAGATGTACAGAATAATATAAGAGTTCTATTTTCTAATCTACTTTAGTCTGCCAAACAGCCTGAATGAGCAAAATATATGTGTATTATTATTATTATTATTATTATTATTATTATTATTATTGTATTAATCGGGCTCAAGTATATGAATTTCCCGTATGAGACGTTTGAGTACATGTGCATGTTTTGAGTGCGTTTCTGTGCAGTATTTCAGTGTGTGCCGCCCATTTCCCAAGAGGTTTCTATTTGCAAGGCTCTTCGTTGTATTCGCTTATCCATTAATCCTTGAGACGCCGCTTTAAGGGCTGAGGCGGCTCTCTGCCTGTGGAACATTAGCAGTCTTAATGTCATCCAGCCTTCTGGCTCCTGTTGGACCTTTGAGATGGATCAGATGTAGTCAGTCTTAAGGTCAAAGGGTACTAGAGATCCTAATCTTATTCAAACAGAATTACTCAATCCCTCATGGATGTTGTCTAATTGCTCAAACCCTTTATTGAGTAACACATGATATGAATGACAAACTACCCACAAAGTCTTTTTAACCTTAACCATATCTTTTATCTTCTATCTTTTCTTTCATCCATATCTCGTGTTTCGTATTTGGTGTATCCAGTCTCACATGCACTGTCATTACATGTGCTTCTCTTCCTGTATTTGTAACTGCTTGTTTCTACCGGTGCTGCCTGTGTAGTATCATTGTCTTTTTCTGTTTTCCCACAGGATGTTTGACTTAGTCTTAATTAAACCAGACTGGAAGTTGGAAATACCTCTGGTATATATTTTTGACCTAGTAAGACAAGCTGGAACTGATACCATCACAGCCCCTCAGAGAGACAGTCTAGAGATGAATGAACTATCGCAGTAGTTAAAAATAGCACCTTAATGTGAGATCTGTCAATCTCAAGTTTAGGGTGAATATTTATGGCCAGCTTTTACATGGAGCTCTTGGGGAACAGCCGCTCAGAAACATGTCACATGTACAGGCATACTGCTAATGCTTTTCTTTGAGAAAAAGGAGAAACAAGAAGAGGAAAGGGTAAACAAGCAACTTTCATTCCGTTCTGTACATTTAATCAGATGGTAAAGTGGTAAGCCAGTTCTGTAGCTTTAGAGACGTGATCAATATGCACCAAGTGATCCCAAGAGGCAGTCGGTGAGACATTGGGCAGTGCTGCTGCAGTCATGACCTAAACACCACATCTTTGTTTTTCTCTGAGCACGGCAGAGCTAAATCTCTGCCAAGCCCAACCGCCATCCAGACTCACCACAGCCCAGTTTCTCCTCCAGAGGGTGGAGAGAGTCTGGATCGATCCACGATACAAGTCAAGACACTGTGAGAACCAGTGGTAGACACGGTCATGGTCTTCTCTCCTCCCTTCTTGCTGTTGTGTTAGCCAGTTCCACTCATTGAGGCACCTCGGCACAATCACCAGATGGAGCTGCAGCATGCATAACTTCCTTCCACCTGGTTCAGATATGAACCAGGTGGAAGAACCTTTTGTTTACATTTTCCACAATAAAAATAATTATTTCAGTAAACTGAAACCAGTTGTAACTATGAATCCCAGCCCTGAGAAGAAAGGTGCCGATTCAATGAAATCCGTGTTTGATATGGTGGTGATGAGAATAAGGCCAGCCCTAACTTTGACCACATATATTGTGCACGGTGCTCCTGTGGTTTATTGCCACTCTACCTTCAAATGTTTCCAGGCTGTGGTGGTATTTCATCCAATGGCACAATGAATCTCAAAGCCATGTGTTTGTATCTGCCTGCTAGTCAGTTGCATGGCTCAGCAAAATGGATTTTTATGTTTCCAGAGCCCAATTTACAGCACCAGCATAAGCCTGTTTAAGCCATCAGTAAAGCCTTGGCATTTCAACTGCCACCGCAAGCGAGGCAGCCAGCCCTTCAAAATTAATGGATCAAATTCTGTAAATCCAGCATCAACATATGGGAAATGTTGTAGTGCAGTGAACTTGTAAATGGCCCTGCCTTGTAAGAAATGCCTTGGCCTGTCAAAATTACAGTCTTAGATATGTTTTCTTGGTGTACCCATAGCTCTGGTTGATTTTGACAGTGACAGCACTCAACCCCATTCCTTACATTTCCCAAATGTAGTGGCCAGGCCATGTGCTGAAATTAAGGAATTGACCTTTAAGTGTAGTACCAGCACAAAACAAGCTTCAGGCGTTCTTGCTTTATTAGCCTCTGTAGTGAATGAAAGCAGGTGGCGATACATTATACAGTGTGTCTGTAAGGGAATAATGGATGAAATGCAGCAAGGAGATGCAATATAAAGCAGGTTAATCCATCATGGCTGCCCCCGAGAAGGCAGGAAACCATGGCTGGAGAGAGCTAGATCATGTTCTCTGTAAGGAAGATGCTGATTTACCCTTGGTTAGGTGGGATGCATTTCATCTTGCCTCTTCAGCAGTTCCTTCATGTCATTTCATCTCATCACTGCTAGATTTTTTTCATTCTTATGTTTGCCATCATTCTCAGTATTGAGAGTTCTTTTGTTGCATATAGAAACTTATGTGGGCAGTGGCCTTGTTTATTTTAATGTCGCTCATGGTTTTGCTGTTGTCTGTGTTGCAGGAGGAGAGCAGTGTTAAGTCTGAGGAACAGAGTCCAGTCTTGGGCCAAGTTGGGCCAAGTGCTGAGGACCTGACAAGCACTCCAAAACAGGTCAGAACTCCTGACATGGAAGTGTTGAAGCTCATACTAATTTCATTGTGTACATGTATCTATTTTGTAGTGTGTGTGTGTGTGTGTGTGTGTGTGTGTGTGGGGGGGGGGGGTAATGTGGTTATTCCAGGCTTTGTAATGCTTTTTTTTTTGTTACCTTCTTCCAGGATATACCTGGAGTCAGTCAGGCTCCACAGAAGCCAGTCCGCAGGAAATACCACCCAGAGAGCCAGAACCTCGAGGCCATTCCACCCCCTACCATGCCGTTTGCTCCGCCCACCAAATCTGCTCAAAAGTCAGTAAAATATTCTTTTTTAACCTAAAATACAAGCAAATTCATTTTTCAACTAAATCTATTTAATTGAATAGTGGTAGCTAAACCTTGGGCCTAAACTTGTGAGTCCTTTTGTGACTGATGTGATGTGAGATCTAAGAAAGAAACACACATTTTAAGATGACTGATGGTGAGAAGTGTGTAAGGTGATTGTTAACCCCTAAAACCTTTCCAGATTGGGAAATTCAACCTTATGGGTTGACCGTGGTGTACAGACATCACGGCGCACCCTGACCTACCATGATGGCTCTAACATATGTGGCTGAGTCTCCTCAATGGCCAGACAGCTCATAGGTGACCATCAATAACAGTGGTGACGGCGAACAGTGACTTGTTGATTGATGTGAAGCCCCGGTCCTTTGCTCTGATCCTTGAGAGGCTGTAGTCGTGGTGTCCACTGGCTCTGAGCGCAGTCACTCATTGATCCCCATTTGTTGACTTTGAAACGAATACCTGTTAACTCAAGGCATTTCGTCCATACTATGTATAACGTGTTTAGATTTGAGTGGAAAACTTGTTGATGAAGATTGTTCAGTAATTGGGTTTATGTGTATAAATCCATTTGTTGGTGTTCTGAAGACGTTAATAGAACATCTGCAGATATTTTATCTGTCTACAACATGAAATTTAAAACGTGGGTCAAATTGGACCAAATTATGTCTCAGGCTGCTGTCCAGACAGAAGAGAGAGATCCAGATGGCCATCCGTAAGAACAAGGAGACCAATGCTGTGCTGACACGCCTCAACAGCGAGCTCCAACAACAACTTAAGGTCGGTTCTCTCCATCATCTCTTTTAGGTGGTTCATAGATGCAGCCGTGCCAGTAGTGCGTACACAATGTTTGGCTTCAGGGGTGTGTGCATGAGAGTGGACTGCATTAGTGGCTGGCCTAATGGATACTCCGTCATTCACAGCCCTCCGCCTCCCATGGGTCACTGTGAACTGGGAAGGCCAGCCCCACACCCCTCAAAACACACTGAAAAGGCACATGCTTGGCCCATTGGATTCAATACAAAGCACCATTTCAGGCGCATTGCCTCTTGTTCATATATTATTGGCATCACAACAGCAAACCTGTACATAATAGTTGCTATCTGGTGTTGTTGTCTTAAGAATGATCCTACCAACACCAGTTTAGAAAGTGAAGCTTTGAGTCTGATAGCTTAATCAAAGCGTAGCACTTCATGCGCCGTATTCTTTCCGCCACAAGTATGAGAGCATAGTAGTGTGCATGTTAACACTGTTTTGTTCTCTGTAGTGTGTCAGAAATCAAATTCTACCCATTCTCGACATATCTGACAACAAATGCTCTCACTATTCCAACTTGCTGAAATACCCCTAAATTAACGGTTGCCCCCTCTACCCATCACTCATAGCTGAAGTAATAGCTGAACTAATGGCGCAGACGTAGCTGTTTGGATTAGGGATCTGCCTGTGAAGCACTAAGTCACATTTGGAACACATGCTGCATGCCTGTCATTCTCATCGTAAATGATCCAGTAGTGAAACCTTCATCCTCACATGCCTGAGTGTGTTTATAGCTTCAATACAACAGAGCCCTAAAGATTACATACAGCGGACAGGTCCAGAAATGCACAGCTTGTTTCAGGCCATTCTCAAATATCATGCAAAGTCTGAATGAGCAATGTGATTTTCAGACCTGAAGGTTTTATCATGACTTTCTGCTACCATTTGTACCAGATAGACTAGGTTGTAATTTATTTGCTCTAATTCTGCTGGTTCCTCCCAGCATCTGTGGAATTTTGTGGAGAAAGGCATACGTGTCTTTATTTAGACTCATGCCCTGTCGAAATACCAAACAGCCATTGGCATTCACAACTGTCTTCTTCAAAATAGAGCATGGGACAGCCAGGCAGCCAGCTATGTGAGTAAAGAAAGGAGGGGGTGAATGGAAAGGAATAGCTGAAATATTCTTTACTTAAAGTGGAATACAAATGTTCTAATACTTCTCCTACTACTACTCCTCAACAGTTCAAGTTCTTATGAGTAGTTTACAGACCAAAAACTCCCATTCCTGCCGTTTAAGCCATCGTACAATCATTCCCTCGACAAAGAAAGCGGATAAGGTGTGTACCATCTTTGTTCAGTGGAGTGATCAGAGCTCATTCAGTGCTTTTGCCTGCAGGAGGTTCACCATGAGAGAGTCACCTTGGAGTCCCAACTGGAGCTCCTCCGCCCCCTGGCCTCCACGTGACTGGGCCATAAGTGTGGTCAGATTCACGCTCCCAATGCATGAACTGCTCTGTGAAGCCCAAGTGTTTGATACAGAAAATTGTTTGTTGTCTTCCAGGACAAATAGGGATTAAATATAAGGGCTGATGATAATACAAGCAAAGGTGCATTGTAGCCTCGACGCTAGGGGTGTGATTTTTGTTCATCTTTACACCCCAACGTAAAGTTTAATATGTCATTAAAGCTTGGACAAATGGAAATCAACGTTAGTTTAGTGTTCTTTGTTATTGTCATCTCTGTATTACTTATCATGATATTTTGCAGGATTAAACAATGCTTTTTTTAGTCATTGTATAATATGCACATGCAAAATATGCTATTGTTCATTGTGAGATTCTAATTTATTTTTTCTCTTGTGTTACTACCAGTTACTCCTATGAATATCCATTTGCTTACAAAATCTTTAACAGTTTATACACAAATTACCACGACCTAGATACATGTCAATGCAGCAATGTGGGGAACTCTAAAATACAGGATCCAGACTATTCTCATTTTAGTTTATCTGTGTATGTGCCCATGTGTGTGCATTTTATGTGTATCCACACATGGTTTAAAACAAGAGATGGTGCTACTGATGAATGTAATATTCCACAGATTCACACATACAGTATCAAAGAACACACATTTGCAGAGTTTGTTCTTCATGTTTGCAAAAGTCAGGTCAAATGTGTGTGAAACGTAGAAATTTGTGTTTCCGGCACGCACACATAAAGTGAATTGTTGACTGAGTCAGACCGTAGCACTGGCACATGTGGCTGTTAGGACACTGAAGAATGCTGTCACTTTTTAAACTGGATTTGTGTGAAATTTATTTTACTTGTTCTTTATCCCATCTAAACTTTGTCAAATAAGACAATACAAGCAGTTGGATTTTCTTTGTAAAATCCTGCTCAGTCAATAGTGTTTTTTTTTGTCATGTCAATTATTTGTAACCATACTGCACCCATGTTGTCACAATGATGTTCAATGAAAAAAGTATTGGAAAAATAAATAATTAAAAACCAGAATGTTGGTGAAAAAAGAAATGAGCACAATGTTCTCAAGTTTTGCAAGATAGATTTCAAAACAGCCAATGTCTGTATGAGCATATGTGGCTTTGATTTTGTCTATGCAAGATTGTGGTGGTCTTCTTTTCATACATCCTGGTGGCTCATATTGAAACTGGACTATGATTGTGTTTCATATCATATGGGTGTATTACATGACAGCGTGCTTGCCATTGCATGTGTGCCAAAATGTTGTGAGCATTTAATTATGAATTAAAACAATTGTTCTCTCATGCACAATTGGCCTCTAGGCTGAAGACAATAACCAAACTAATCTATCAATAAAATTGTCAATTTTTATCTCTTGTAATCATTTTATTGTAGTACATAAGTGTTTAAATCAGAGGAAGTCCCTGTGGAGTTCAGGATTACCCCAGGTAACCATAACAACTATAACACTGCAGATTACTACATACGGCACCTTATGTTATAATGTAGTAGTGACTTATGTTGTCCTTTATGGCACAAGTAGGATTTCATCATGGAAGGAACATCATACATGTGTATTATAGTAGCTCATCTCATACTGCAACTGCCTCCTAAAAACCTCAGATCCACACACTGAACACCAGTGAGCTACAGCTGTAGTTAATGAAACACCCAATCAGCTCCTTTTTTATCAACTGAAAAAAAGTGTAAGTAGTGTAAGCAGTGTAAACACACACACACACTGAGAGAGAGTTAACAGAAGGATTATGATCATGTGTTCAAGCTTTTTTTCTGCCAGGAAAGCGATTGGTAAACAATTTATTTGGGTTCAGTCACAGTTCAGCCTGAATCTGGAAACCTTAGTATAACGTCTTAACAAAGTCAACTTCCTACGTGTCCCCAGAGCATTCAGGGACAACTCTGAAATGGAGATCCAAAAGCATTGTTTACTTGTTTTCACTCCAAAGTTAGTGGCAGAGAAGTTTGGATATATTGACATTTTGCAGATGTATGTAAAGTCAGCATTACATCCTGGGTGAGGGAGCAAGAGACATCCATTGACACAGACAGCAGTCATAACCTTCCTACTAACCAGCTGTGCTCTCTCTGATGTAGACACAACAAGCAGGGGTCAAGGAGATCACCAGTGATGGCTGTATTCCCAGACCCTCATCCAGAGCTGTCCAGAAATATCCGCTGATATCCTCGGCTCCCATTTAGACACCTCACAAATGGATATACCCTTTTCTCTTTCATTCATGCTGCATTCAAGCTTTGCACTCATTCCATCACCAGAGTCCATTGGCATGCTACTTCTGTTGCGATCCCATGTTAAAATGTGGCCTGGTTCGACTAAAACCTTTAATACATATATATTTCTACAAATATATATCATATTTTCTGCCTTGAGGATGCTTCTATTTTTTCCTGGGAATAGCCATGTATAACTCATATTCAGGACATAAGAAGGAAGACTGACTGAGCATAGCAGAGGACCAAAGAAAAGTATGATAAATCCTTGCTAACGATTAAAATTGCAGGACGTTTGTTTATTAAGAGAGAAAGAATAGTTTCTAAAACAGTTTCTAATCTGATTTTGTCTTTAATCCTAGGCAAGCAGCTGAGCGGTGTTTGATCCTGTGTTGAGGCATTCAGGGCTAATATGTTGGTCCCACATCTGAGAAAATGAATGAGCTGAAACGAATGAGTTCAGTCAGGGAGACATACGATACCAGACAGTGCAAACCGC
>OOFE01050260.1:50706-61650 GCA_900323365.1 Monocentris japonica
TCGCAATTCCTCTTTCCCATAACCAATATTTGGCACAGCCCTGCATGTGAACGTCTGCAGCCTCTGTATTAGTCTTACATCTTAACTGGCTCAGGTCGATGCTTGTCTCTAGGCATAAGTTTTATATTATCTTGTACATTAACTCGCCTCAGCAGGGAGTCATTCTGATTGAACTGAGGAAACTACGTGTCAGCCATGTGTCACCTCTAAGTATATGCTGGTTTGGTATAATTGCCATCTAACTAGCTCATACAAAGCAAGCGACTGGCTTATGATTACTGAGTTATCTCCATAGTTATTACTATTAGATGATTCCTCCAGCTGGAAGCACGCTGACATTTAGTACTCTCAGACAGAAACAGAGCAGATCACTAGCGACAGAATAAGGGCTCTCCACCTCCACATTAACCAATGCCAAAGTAAAAGAGGATACGCTTGAATTTGCGGCGTAATGAGCAAATATTCATTTGAGTAAGACAGAAACTCAACCATCCGTTGAGATAACCACAAACTTTAATCAAATAAACTGAACAATGTTCAACATATGATGTTCAGTAGGACTCTCTCCATGCACCACATTAAAGCCATTACATGGAGAGTAATGTTTAAAGTGTAAATATACTGTAAATGTGCAATACCTTCCCAATAAACCATATCACCCCAGCGGCTAAAAGATAAAGCTGACAGTTCTCGCCAACAAAGATTACCAGCTTTTGTCTGTCCAAGTTAGCCCTTTGTAGTTATACCATTACTCAAAGATGACGACATACACCATTTCTCTCGTCTCTCCTTTGTCCCCGCCAGGCTTTGCAAAGGTTGCACTTCTGGTGTGGACATTAGTTAGCCCACAGGAAGGGCTTTAGGCTGCCACCTCTGCTGATTCTGGCCCCGTCAGCTGGGATTTAGTTTAACACTCATTCAGCAAATGTGAATGAAGCTCAGTCTAGTTTGTCAAGTCTGCGCACAGAGGTGAAAGCAAAGATTAACCTATGCAGGCATATGACAAAGTAGCACAGGAATCTTCAAAGTCCCATCAAGGATGAATGGTGATATGTAATATGTTTATGAAATGTACTTGTTGGCTAACCCAGTAACAAATAATCATTGTAAAAGTTATCCCTTATCATTAATTTGAACCTTATTAAATGAAAGTTCGGGGTTACAGTGAAGCTCTTGGAAGTAACCCGCAGCCAGATATCCTACATAGTTTTATCTAAACTTCTTGTTCTTCCTGGGCTTGATGTCACTGACAGGGATGCCACAGACAAAATAATCCAACTGTGAGATACTTTGAGGACATTCACATGCCAACATCCCCTCCATCTCCTTCTCTACCTCCAAGACACCAATTATCAAGCCTAGCCATCTCACTTTGTGTAAATAACAAGCAGTGTGGTGCTTGTGTAGGACATCTTTCATAATCTGTGTAATTTACAAATGTCTTCACCTGTTGATAGCGCTGAAAATGAAAAAAAAATGTAAAAAGCCGGTGAAAAATCTGTGAAAATATACTTCCCATGTCCTTGGGTAATGGTTGCTTTGACTCTCAGTATAAGAAGTTTTTGTAATTGTGCTCCGGCAATAAATTCCATTCATACTGTATCAGCAGAAGGGAAGCTGTCAGGATAATTCATAGACTCTTATGAAGCTTTTATTCTGAGCTTGTGGCATCGTTTTCTCCCTATTGAAAATCACTACAATGTTCCAATAGAGGTTTTTATTTATTATTCTATAGTAATCAATAGTGAGCATCTTCTATGGCATCACTATGTTATTCCTATAATATTCCTTTAGGATATCATATCTAGTGAAGTTTTCCTGTGATATTTACATTGTGTCAAATTTAATATAGGATTACTGTAGCTCTTTCTGCTCCTGAGGGCTCTGAAGCCACAGCAGCTTCAACAGTAGGAGCGCTAGAGAGGGAGTCCGGATCCATTAAAGCCCGAGATGCCGCTCCAGGTTTTAGCATCGTCTTTTTTTAAAAACCACCTCTACTTTGGAGCAGTGAAAAACATACTAGGAATAGACAGCAGATGACCGGAGCTGCAACGAGGAGCACAACAGTCCCCTCTAACTACGCATATGCCAACCAGCGTTAGAGAGTGAGAGGATGGGGGGCATCAACAGTTGAATTCAGGAAAACTGGATTAAGGGGGCGGGGGGCGAGAACTGTCTTTGTACTCACTCTTGGGTCAGTTTTTATTGGATTTATCCCCTGGTCCACATCAACATGCCATTTGCCAAACGAATCGTGGAACCTCAGCTACTGTGCAGACATTCAATACCAAATGAAGAGGCTTTGCTTTTCGAGGATCTGTGCTCCATCAGTAATGTGGCTCTGTCTCGGACCTTGCGGCAGCTCTCGGACCTGGCTAAGCATGCCTGCTCCATATTCCAGGAGCTGGAAAACGACCTCGCGTCAACCAACCAACGGGTCAGGGGACTCCAGAACAAGATCAACAAACTTCAGCAGACCACCTCCGGGTTGGACCCCAAACAGGAGGCAGTGCGTGAGTACATTCATTTTTTATCGGAGCTGCCTGCGCACAGCAATTGGTCCACCTATTGCTGGACTATATTCACGGGTCCACTAGAAATAGACAAAAAAGAAATAGGCACACTTTTCATCCTTAGTCTTCCGTCTGATAGAGCCACCCTTCGGATCAAGAACTATAGTAATCCAATAGTAAAACTTTAGAAGCAAAACTATATGGCCCTACAGGAATTTTATGATGATACCATACGAGAAAAAAACAGCTACCATGAAGATAAGGTCACTGTAAACTCACTGTTGGGTATCGCAAACACACTGTACATCACTAGAAAAATATTACAGTGATACCATAGGCGAGTAAAATACCATAAAGTACGACAGAGCCACTATATACACACAGTATTGAGTAGCACCAGCACATTAAAAGTCCCTGTAGAAATATTGTAGGGATATTATTATCGTAATTTCTGTGTCCTGTACAATTTCTGGGCTCAGTACAATAAAGATGTAAACTCTGTATTGTAATTTGGGCAATAAGTTATAATAGGAGGTATCAAGTCCTTAAAGGGAGACGTGCGCTCCTGTTTCCATCCCTTCCCATGCTGAGGGGCGTGTTAGGCTGGTTGCTCCGTGTCCGTGTTAGGCGCTTATTATAACCTTGCTATTGTTTATGACAGAGCAGCTTTCTCTCTCGGAGAAACATCGCAGCCTACTTTGCAAGCTGGACAACGTTATGGGTTAATAGCCGCTGAGGACTTATAGATGGCTCTGTCAATGGCGCATACCAGGCACTGGCGGGAAGCAGTTCACCTATGTCGAGTTTCTCCCATCCAGTAACGCACGTTTAGACTGCTGGGTGCCTCTATTGTATAAAGGATTTAAAACTGTTGATATCCTCATTGATCAAATTCTAACACTGTTGGTAATTCACTTTTTATAATTGTCAAAAAGCGTTAAAACCATCAACAGTGTTTCCTAGTTGTTTTAGTTGAGTTATTTCACGTGCTGAACCTTCTTTGGCTGGCAGTAAGAATTCATCACCCTGATAACACAGCATGTGGCCATTGCCTGGCTCTTTTCATCTTTGTGTCCCCCTGAGTTACTGGGACTGATGTTTGATTTGTGTGTGTGTGTGTGTGTGTGTGTGTGTGTGTATACATTCACTATCCAGGAAGCACTTATTAAATGTGTGTAGCCCCCCTACCCCCAAAATTGTCCACCCAGGCAACATTTCTCCAGCTTGGACATAACCCAGAGGATTTGCAGTGCTTAGTTTAGGCTCTACAAGCCCTTGCATGTTTGTCAGGCTCTCCTTCCTGTGGTCTGTGAATGGCCTAGTTTGCCTCAGGGTATTTATCTGTTCCACACATAACAGTAACAACCCACATACAGACCGGACCCCTCTTGAACAGCTTTTTGTTTGCCCCTCAACAATGGTCAACCAGCTCAAGGCATTCCTAGATCATAATTCTTACCTTAGTTAAATCTTGAGTTATCAACTTTGATTTTGCTCCAGCTGGCATTCACCATCCTCCTGCAGGCAGTATTCTTGATTTCTTTTGCCATGTGTGTGGCCTGTGTATCATGATCCTGTGTAATATCATGATACACTCCTCTCTGGACTGGAATGGAGCACAAGGTGTTGATGTAAGATGACATAGTATCTATTTTCTAAATGAACAGGAGGCGATCGTATATTTTTCTCTTGACCCACAGAATCTCCAGATAGCTCCCTGACTCCTAAACAGACTCTTATAAGTGAATTTGTCTTGGAAGCTACTTTGATGATGCCAACAACACTCAGAATCAGTAATGATAAAGTTAATATTGTTCTGATTCAAGCCGCGCACACTCCCAGCTCAGTTTGTTGTTTGAGTTTGTTTGTGTCACTAACCCTGCTGCACAGAGTTGACACCAAATTCCAATATTTGATGTATGACTCCAGTTTGGAGTTAACGTGATTGGGTGAAATGATAGACCAGATCTCCTCACGCCAGACCTCCCTGTAAGAGAGGTCTTGCTTGCTAGGTTACCAGATAACTGCTTTGCCTGAAAAAGCCTAATTACTCTTAATTGTGCTTTTTATATTAATGGTGTCAGGGGCACCCTTAAACAACAGAGCCCTCCCTAATCTGAATGACAGTTAGTGTAAATGGAGCAGTTGAAGGCACTGAGAGCACGGTGGGTGGGGGTGGGGTTTTATGATGTGGCTGTGACTCGTCTGCAGGATGGCTACTAGAGAGCACAGCTGCTGCTTCGCCATGTTGGATTATGTACAATCAGTTATTGACCCTTTGGTAAGGTATCACAAGCGCTGTCCCCTGTTAGCAACCCTGTCTTTTTTGTACGTAGTTAGTCTGTATTGGTTCATAGCACCAGTCAACCACTACCCGCTTTGGTGTGAGATGTCGTAACTACGTGCCCCTTCCTTGTTTGGTGAGATTCGTACGCAGGGAATTTTTTTAATGCCGGGCATGACGCTGACATAATTAGGTCAAATGACGTGGTTTGCTGGAAGTGCAGTGTCTCTCTTTCACTTTCCTTCCATCTCACCCAGAGCCTTCCACCCTCTGTAAACAACACTAGCTATCTCTGAGCTATGGTAACATCAACAGGTCCATCGATAGACACTTAAGTGATTTGCCTTCATGGTTGATTGATTGACATGGATATTTAGACAGGGGGATCCCATGGACAACAATATAAGAGATCCTCTATAAAAAAAAGAAAATCATCTTCTTTCCTTTTGGTCATCTTTTCCCTAAAACCACAGAGAAGTGATGCAGACACACTCTCACTCTCATCCTCCACCTCACACTCACACACACCAGGCGCCTGGCGTGGATCCCTCACCCCCGTGTCTGGACAGCTATCCTGTGACACCCCATCAATGTCTGTGTTGCACCCTCATCAGACCTACTCAACCAGGCTAGGCACTTGATAAAGCGTAGTCCTAGGTTAGAGCACTCTGTTGGGTTTTGAGTTTCACTGGCTGAGTGTGGAGGGGGAGCCACAATGCTTGTGAGGCAAGTGGCTTTCGCTGGCTTTCTTGTCCGAGAGCGCATGGCTGGCAGTTTACCACATTCCTTGCACAGACCACGCTCTACACTGTCTCAGAATACTGGATCGAGAAGCGCCGAGTTCTTTTAGCTTCAGAGCGTAAAACCGGTTTTGAGCACAACAGCATAGAATGGCCTCTCTTTACTTTTCACCAACAGTCATGCTCTCCCTGATCATTATGGATACAGGAAGCATCAGTATTGCCGGGCTTACACTTAATCCATGATGAGTTTGTGTTGCTGCAAACTGAGTCTTACATAAGGATCCTGTGACTCAAAAGTATTGAGTTGAAACTGATAAGATGCGGTTATCGGTTGTAGCATTACAACATAAACTTTCATTGCAACTGTGATTCACTGACAAAATGTTTTGGTCATCAAAACTTTGTGGAGACGCAGCAAAAAACATTACTAAACAACATTGGTTTTAGTTAACACATTAGCAGAAAAATTCCAACGCATGCATCGCCTTCATGCATCTGCACCGGAGCGACGCAGCAGTAATGGATGATCTGATTTTAAATGAATGAACTACCATTAGAGAGTTGTGAGTGTGATCCCAGCATCAGCCAGGAGCACACAGCAAAGTGCTGCATATGTTGGGTATTATAACCCAGGTACATTTTATATGGAGAATAAACATGGTAAATGTTGAATCAGAGAGTTTTGCGCCATGCTGCTTTTCTGTTTGCTCTTATTAAACAAACCCTGGAGTGATGACAATTGTGAACCAGCCTTTATGCTCATCAGCTACCTTCCTTTCTGTCTCTTTGGTTTCAGTTTCTTTCTCGCAGTTCTGTGAGCCTCAGTGGCCTGGATTAAAGTTAATTAAAGTTTCTGCGGACAGCAGTAGCACAGCTTCTATGCCACTATGAACTCCACTGAGGCACCTTAGCCCAGATAACTACATTAGCCTACTCCCAGTCCCTCCCACATTTCATTGACCCAGTCCAGCCATTACTGTGACTTTTGATGTGCTAAGTGAGGTTGTAACATGAATCAATGCATACTCCATCCTAGGTCAATCAATCAATCTTATAATTCACAACTGACCATCAGATGGAACGAAAACATGTGAATATTTGTATTAGTCAAGGCTGTTTATTTAGCGTTCAGCGGTGTGACAATCTGTGGCATTTTCACCACGCGGTTTATCAACTAGTTGAGCTAAAGTTATGTGGGAAAGAAGAATAATGACGTAAGGATTTTCAATCAATCACACAAAGAAATACAGTGCATCTCAGATCACATTTTACAATAGGATCAAGAGCCTCTACTTTTCTGTCGTCTGTCATTATCAGAACTGAAGGCATATTTCTACAGGTCCAGACAACCTGCCGTTGATATAGTGCCCCTGCTAATTATAGAGCAGATTTCAAAGACCTGCTCACTCGTTCCTGCTCCAACCCCCTCTTCCCAGACAGACACTCAGAAGACCTAGACAGCCTTGATGCTGCGGCTTGTTTTCATTCGGATCTCTTGGAGCTGATGTCATCCATTCTGTGCACTGTAACTTTTTTTCACACTTGCAGACCATATTCGTTGCACTTACTTTGCATTTTTGGATTGAGGGTATGAAAAGTATTAAATATCAAAGGATGAATGATGCAATGTCTTGTTCAGCATTCGACATTACAGTCAAACCTGAGATATTATATACAGACTTTTTCATTGTCAGCCGCAACAGATTTGTAGTCAGTCATTTTTAAGCGTAGTCTTTGCTACAATTAGAATTGAAGGTTACTCCTTCAGTAGGCTCTGCAGACTCCATTAATTGTGTTGCTCAGCACCTCAGCCCTCGGTGGATTGCCTGGTTTGCCATTGAAGTGGTTTCTGCTGAACCATTCTGTCAAGTCAAGCATTCCAAAAAGCCGGTGACCAGGAAACCACAATGCTTGCTTGCACTTCTGGGACCTTGCACCCCACATGCTCCCTAAATTGGGCTGGATAGCTGGTGTGATTAGAGAGGGTGAGATGGAAAGAGATGAACTGGAGTGGGTTGAGGGTGTGCTTGTTTATGAAAGGAGACGTTTTGTTAAAAAGAGGAGCTTATGTTTTTCATAGCTTTGCTTGAGGGAAATGTGTAAGTTATTACACTTGTACATTCCTGTGGTCGGGCCTTCCTTGAGAGCAAGTGCTTCTGAGTATCAGCGTCTATAGAGCTACTACTCACACTGAACTTAAAATTCCTGCAGCTAGACTATTGTATATTTTCAGCTAAACAGGCTAACATTTATGTTGTGAAAAAGATTATTGTACACCTCATGTTCTTCCTCAGAAAAATAACCTGGCCTCTCCATTGGAATGTGTGTGTGTGAAAAATCCCACGCTTGATGTTGTGCTATTTATTTTCTTCTCATTTGTTCAAAATTCCTCCAAAGGAGATTGAACACCTGTTTGTTGTTGTTGAATGGAGATTGTTTTTGTTGCAGCCGTACTGCAGAAGTTGTGGGCCATGATAGGCTACCTCCTTCTTGTGAGGTGTGTGGGTGTGACACACACACAAAAATGGGTTAACCTCAGTGTGATGGCTGAGCTTGTTAAATAACGTCCCCCACCAAGCATTACTCTATACAGAGTTCTGAGTGTGGGGCACAAGGCACCAGGGGACAATTTAAGCATGTCTTAAAGAAGAGGTGGGGGGCAAAGTATTTTACCCCTGACCTCAACAGCCTGCTGACCTCCCAACCCCCTTCATACCCCTTCAATACACAAAAGAGCAAACACAGCCACCTCCACCCTGCTTATCACACGGCCTCTAAAGAGTTGTCTTGCCAATTAGAGTGGATTTAACGTTTGACATTACACTGAATAGCCACAGGTCAGTGGACCTGCAAATCCAGTCCAGAACCAGGCATGATTAGTTCTTCAGATTCAACTTGATAACTAAAAGACTTCTTCCGTCCAGTTTGACATGCTTGGTTGAAGAAGAAACGAGCCAGGCAGTAACGCATGGCTTGTTTGTTTTTGTCCTTTACTTGATGCAACTGCAGTGAGTTCACACAATAACACATATGACTCATCCTTAATCCTTGACATTCTGTTGAAAAGGTTTTCTCAACCCCATTTTTAAGTGCTTTTTTTAATGCCACAGTCCCAGTCACATCTATGTGATCTATGTTACTGATGCTTAACTCTTTATAATGGTACAGTTCAACCAAAAATGATTTCAGGCAAGTACTCTATATAATTTCAGGTAGAGAAAAAGATTGTTATGACCTCATCCATACTTGTTCAGTGTCATGAAAGATATTCTCTTTTCTCTTTTCTTGGCTCTAGAAAGGCTGGTTCAGCCTTCTTTCTGAAGAAGGCCAAATGTAGCTGTTGTTGCTAATACTGTAGCTAACACTAGGTGATTCTGTCCAAGTAAATCTGTTTCCAACTTAGATTTTTACTGTGGCGTGTTGTTTAGAATATCTCACCCTAATGTAGCTTTTTCCATGGCAACCAGGAGAAATATTGACAGGCCAGAAGGCCATAAAACTTTTGTCGGCCAGTCTCCGCTAGCCACCAGCATTTCAGCCCACCTGCCTGAGTTTCTTCTCATAACTCAGATCTTTAAATGATATGATCTCCTGCCCTGCTTTTGTGCTCCTCCACAGTCCCTCCTCACAGGCCACCACCATAACAAAGAAAGACTTAACCATTACGCCATGGAATAATTCTCACAGAAATGTTAAGCACACATCTTGGGATCTTTGCGGGCTCTTGCAGACAGAGAATGAGAAGATACAGTGAAAGTAAAATCCTTATGAACTCTCGTTTTCTAACTCCTATTATTGAGAAAATGGCTGGCTATCTGCAGGGAGAGATTAAGAAGAGGAGACAGATAAAGGATCTCAGATGCTGATGGTAACTCACTGCTCTAATAAAAAGAGCTTTAAAATGTATAAATCCTTCCCTGCTATTTGAAAGACGCTACTGTTGCCAGTAGGGAGTAATATGCTGCAGTAAAGTGCTTAGAAAAAACTTCAAATCCTCATAAATTCCATGCAAGTGCATGGGAAATATATTCTCATCTGAAATTAAGACAATAGGGAAAATGTGTGTTGAAAATGACTTTTTCACATCTTTTTTCAACAGGAAGGAAATGTATGTGAATTGGTAGTCTGCTATGCAGGTGTTTAGACTGGGATTTGTATGGTATGTGAACTCCCCTCACCTCGCCTCAGTGTGAGAGCCTGTGGATCAGCCAGGTTGGCTCTTTAAAGTTGAAAGAGCCTTTTCATAAATCATCCCACCATCATACAAGCGCCTCGAAAGGAAAGCACCTGTTGATATGAGGGTGTGTATAAAAGGTGTGCTCATCACTTTAGGCTTACTGAATTCGATCTGCTCAATTTCTGCAAGTTTCTGATGTTGATTTTTATTTTGTGGTTCAGTAGGACAGATAGGAGAGACTTATCCAAGCAGAGAGATATTGTTACACTCCTTTTAATTACATGGCCGGCTTTCTGGTTGTAGCACTCCACTATCAGCAGCATAATAAAACAGCTGCTGGCAAGTTAACAGCAGCTTTACAGTTTTCAATCCCAGCTACTTGTCAACTGATACCTTTTAAAAGTTTTTATGCACTTTGATGTCCACCTCAGACAGATTATGGTCCTCATACTCTATACATGTATATCCTGTATATCTACATCGGGTTAGTCTCTTCTCACCCACATGAGCAACTTGCACTGTTATTACACTGAACTAGAGCCATTACAACCAGAACAGACAGCACTATTGCTGGAGCCTCAGTGAGAAAATGTCTATCTGCCATGCATGTCCTTTTCTATAGTGTCCAGGGCAAAAGACTCGCTTCTCTTCTATGAAGCCACAGCTCCTCTGCTCTCCTCGCTTTACCTCTGTCATTTTAGGACAGACTCCCACTTCTTGGTCTTATCTGGGGCCTGCTGTGTCTGTACCCTCCTGCGGGCCCTCAGATGTCACACTGATTTACACGTTGTGCAAATAGTGGAACACACCATATAACAGGCTAGTGGAGTGTTTGTGAACAAGCGTCACTGACCTGGATACAGAGTTCTTGGTGCTCTGCTTCTTGTCACTTCAACACTGTCCCTCCTATCAAACCACGTCCCTTTAAACACAGAATTCCTCCTAGGCTGAATGAAAGGATTTCATTATCATTTAAGGATTAGGACTGTGAGCATTATGTGAGAATAACAATGTCAAATCTTATCCACTAAATCAGTAATTCACTGAAAGGTGGTGAATTTTACTTAACCTTGCTGCGCTATCTGAGCCCTTTCTATGTTCTTTTTTGATGGTGAAGATGTCATGTCAGATGTGCATTATTGTAATGCTCCAGATAACACTAGCTGTGGCATAGTGGATGTCCCCAGGCCTCACAGGCGTTGCTGGACAGGTCAGCATGATAGGAGG
>OOFE01050260.1:61983-80960 GCA_900323365.1 Monocentris japonica
CTCTGCTGCCTGTGTTGTGTTTGCAGGCTAGGAGCCACAATGCCCTTATATGGTTATGGTGTATCTCTCTCTCTCTCTCGCTCTCTCTCTCTCTCTCTCTCTCTCTCTCTCTCTCTCTCTCTCACTCTCTCTTTTTCCCTCTCTCTCTCTCGCTCTCTCACTCCTCTCAGTATCCTAGTTTCTTATTTTGGGATTCAGCCCATCCCGCCCCCAGCAGTCCCACTGGGGAGTAACCGTCCTGCTGTAGCAGCAAAAAACAGTTTGACATAAAAATGGATGCCCTGTTATCCATTATGGACTGCTCCTCAATTCGTAATTTTCTCTATCAAACTTTCACTGACTCCACTAATCACCCCAACATTATGCCCTTTACTCTGGGTGACTGTGTATTAACTAATATTTGATAATAACAATGAAAGGAAATGTTATGTCTATGAATTAAATGACCAAGAAGAAGCATTTAGATAGAGAAGAGAATAGGACCCAGGACGGAGCCTTGAGGTACACAGCTCAGTTTTGCAGAGGAGACTATAGATCTATGGTAACAGAGAACTGCTTTATTAATATCAGGGAACAGAGACAGTGACCAATGAGCTGTTTATGATAGCAAGAATAAAAGGGCAAATGGTTAGAATGACCTCCTTTAGTAGTAGTAGTAGTAAATATAAAATCCTTCAGTTTTTATTGGGTGCATTTTTACTGCTCTCATGAAGCATCAGACTTCCAAAGAGTCTCAAGCAACTATGCTATATTTTCAAAGGCCTCTTACCATCAGATTTAATTGTGAAAATGGGGGAAATTCTAGCTTACCAACAATCCATCGTATATGCTTCCAAGAAAGGGATGCTGGCCCTGAAGGAAGATTCTGTTACCAATCTGAAGTTTGCACTCACAGAGTTCTGACTTGGAGGGGACTTCCACTGACATCTGAGCAAT
Source organism: Monocentris japonica (assembly GCA_900323365.1). Classification (NCBI taxonomy): domain Eukaryota; kingdom Metazoa; phylum Chordata; class Actinopteri; order Trachichthyiformes; family Monocentridae; genus Monocentris; species Monocentris japonica. The sequence continues at coordinate 62,920 of OOFE01050260.1, forward strand.
GCAAACATGCATTGAACAAGACATGCATTGTTCCTCTTTCAACAGCAATCAAGGGGTAGAAATAGATAACACCCCAATTCTTTTATTCTATTCTATTTTTTAATATACTGTCATGCTGAATGTATGAAGCTGTAAATGTGTACATATTGAAGAGCAGAAGAGCATACTTGTGAAGAGCAGTCATCTTATTCTAATCCATAATAGTCATCCAATCCATAATGAAATGCATCCATGTTCACAGTGCACTTTGAATCCAAGATATGGATTATCAATGGATTATAGTTTATCAAGATTCATGGGGATGATATTTGTGGGTGTAACTGATGCTCAAAAGCTTACAACCTCAGTATGTGATCAGTATGTCCTGTGAAGTGTCCATATCCCCACAACATTGAAGGTAATGGGGACCATTTAAAAAGTGCTTATTTTCTTACTTCTAGGAGTTACCTCCTGGTCAGAGATAATAGTGGTAGTGAGGGATTGGAGAAAACATTTTTGGGATGTACCCAGTTTTTATATCCTCCATTGTAGCTGCTGTAGGTCTATTCTGATGATATGCCCTGTCTATCTGGGCAAGCATTCTTCACCAGGCAACTTGCCATTGCAGAACAACTTAAGAGCTTGTGCCTCATATTTACAATAATACAATGTTACACCAATCAAATATGCTTTTTCCTGATGAAAGAGCAAGGATAATAAGAAACATACTATCTCAATTTTAAAAGTATTGATTGTTTTGTGTACAGTGGAGGACTAATTGATTATACTGAAGGGACTGTCCTTCCGAACTAAATGATGAATGGAATCTATGGGGTGGAAAGGAAAATGGTCTGGAAAGTCAGTGGCTGGATATCATACAGCTTTTTCTCCTCAGTTATTTTGGCAAAGATATGAAGACTGAGGGCACCAGTGAGGATCAGGGACGAATGGTGAATAACCCTGCTCTCAAAGCAGCCAAGAAGAACAAAGGTGACTTCAAACAGGGTTCAGTATTTGAGGAATCCTTTGATGCTACTGCCCAAGGTGTATAACAATGATGCTTGGCGGTGCCTTTTTTCTGACAAATTGTGAATAGTTGAATGCCATAAATTCATGTTTCACAAACATGTATTTGGTAGTGTTAATGTTTAAAATAAATGAAAATTTCTATGAAAATTTCTACAGTTGCAGTTGCAGTTGTGTTCTATTGTGGTTTATTTTTATTGTCAGACCCTGGAGAAATAGTTCTTGGAAGCCACTTTCTCATGTTGAGTCATTTATGGGAAATCTGAGGGCTGTTGACCCCTGTTGCAGCAGAGGACTAATGGAGGGTCATGTTGGTGTGAACTTGTCTGCATCAGTTCATCTCAAGAGAATATTCCCGGAGTCAGGCTGTATATAAAATGCTAGTTGGACATGGTGCACTAGGGAAAGTACCTAAGGGCATTTTGTTATTACCGGCTTGGGTCTCTCTGCTGAGAGATGGATAAGCCCCGTCTGTTGGGCGTCAGCCCAGTCTGGTACTCATAGCTCTGTGGAAGGTGTCTTTCATTAGCAGCACGGACTTTCATTTAGACTCTCTCCTCCTACAATCTCCCAATAATACCACTAAAGTGCAACCAGACATCTGTGTGTATTTGTGTGTTTGGGTGTGTGTGTAACATTTTCCTTTTACTGTGTGGGAAACTGAGATATTTCCTGAAATGCATTCTCTTTCCAGCCCTCTCATGCTATTGCTTTGCCTGACATCCCCAAATAATACCATACAATGTGAGCCTAGATTTTTACTAGACCAACTTTACAGATCCTATAATGAAAATAAGAAAAACCTTGCCTACCAACCAAAAGTAATGCCCCCAGTTGTAGCTTAGGCCAGCATGGTTTTGAATAGCTCAGCGGGTAGAGCCTGGGACTGCCAGGGTCAGTCCCCAGGGTTTCTGATTCTCAGTGAGGCTATTCTTGGTACTTTAAGGCAAGTTGGATTAAAGTGTCTGTCAAGTGGCCAAATTAGTGACCCTTATTTTAAAATTGCTCCACAGCCATGATGTTTATCAATGCATGTAATTATGGCACAATAGCTTGACTCCGATTATACCTTGTTCTCAGAGGCAGTCAAAAGCTCTCCACAGCCAAGGGGGAAATCCCCATATGCTGTCAGTGCAAGACAGCACTCCAGACCAGCAGACCCATTCTCTACGAGCTAGTTTGTGGGAGTGGAATGGAGGTGTGTCACAGGGTCCAACTAGAAGAGGGTGGAAGAGAGAAACTTGGCTGTCTGAGATCAAGACATAAAAGAAAAGCGCCTGTGTAAATTAAATTGAGAACAGGGCTTGAATGGTTGCCACACTGAAACAGACTGAAGTCGGGATGAAGGCCTAAACTCGCAGACCTCTTTGTGCAGGCAAGAGGCACACCAGCTGGCTGGCTGCTGGGAAGTTTTATGTGAGTCATTACCTCTCCATTGAGGGACACAATGCTGGGGGGCACTCAGTGATCAGGACCCAGAGCCTCCCAGCCTCCTGCCTTCACCTCAGCTCAAGGCCAAGGTCACAGCTCCCTTGCTGGGATAAGGTCTGGCAGCTCCATCATCTAGCAGCCAATCAGTGGAGAGGTGAGGGTCACAGGACCTGTCCAAACAAGTCCGTCAGCAGGAAGTTTCCATTTAGATAGTGTCTGGGTATTTGCCTTGGCAGCACCTCGTCTAAAGGAAGAAGTGTCCCAAATGAACCCATGTGGCTGGACACATTCATGATTCATTGATTTGTGCACAACATTCTTTTCACTACATGTGTTCTTAAAATGTGTCCCTGCCTGTTTCCCTGTTTTATTGGCCCAGTGTTTGTTCATTCTCCAGCTAAATGCCATGGTGACACCAGCGTGTGACAGAAATGTCTCATCTCATACCAGTGATCTATTCCTGTTATAAAGGCCGCATTTTTGTTGATCCATTGAACCTCCTTGTTAGTTTAAACAGAGTTGACCCTGAAGTGGGGAAACTGCATTGAGCAGTGTTTTGAATGTGTTCTCTGTGTGTTTTTAGAAGTAAAGTGGGACGGGGATTGTAGAAGTGTGCATCAAAGAGGACTTCACACTGACATAAGAATAACACAGAGTAATCAATCGCATCTGCAGCATGTTTAAAGGGATCCGGGTTGTAGACAGAGAGGTCTGGAAAAAAAACAGCTGACAGGATGAATGTATAGATACGGTGTGAAAATAGCCATGGTGTTAGTCTGGACTTCAAAATAAATATCCACCTGCATACCAAACCATATTATGATGATTTATCAAAACCAGAAACCATTTCTCTGTTTTCACTGTTCTCCTCTCACTGTCTGTGTGGGGTCTTAAAGTTTTCCATTTTGGTAAACCAGATCATATCAGGTTATCCCTATAATTGTATGTGGGAACCCGTGGTCTCCACATTGCTGGGACCATCTGTGACTCTGCAGATGGCCCTGCTTGTTAAATTGGGCCGTGGTAGGACCCTGTCGTCTACCCAGGACAGGACAATGGAGATTAGGGGTGTCTGATCTCTTAGTTTAAGCACAGTCTCAGGACTGCAGGCCATAGGGAGGGGCACATTGCCCTGATCTTTGAATCACACTAGTGTTGTTTTATCCCACAGATCAAGGAATGATAGGACACACATGCTTTGTCATGCTTGGACTATGTGGTACTGTCACAGTATTCACAGCACAAGTTGTCTTAGGTTTATGAGGGAGTTGGAGTTTGTCCTCAATTGTACTCCTGTAGGCTTTTTTATTTTGGTATTGTTTTTTACTCCCTCAATGGCACTTTTGTGGTTGCAGCCTTTACTTTTTATGGTACCTTTTTGTTTGAAGTTGAGTTTGAAGAATATTGTACTTAGAATTGTAATCATTCACAGAGGCTATAGCTGGCAAAGGGTTTGAAAGGGTTTACATTTGTGTAAAACGTAACAAATCTTCTTTTATTTCTATCACACTTTCTATTTTTAACAGAGTGATATCTGTTGAAGTATCTGTCTTGTCCATATGAAGCGCACATTCCCACACCCTATTTGGTAGTTCTGGTTTCTTGATTTGTAGTTATTGTTGTTGTTGTTGGTGTTCTGCCAAAGAGCTATCTGTTGCACGCGCACTGCAGGGCTACCAGAGTGAAACATAGTGGGCTGCTGGCAGAAAGGGGAGTCTGCAGAAGGTACAGCAGTCTATGGGGCAGGAATGAATTACCTACCTACCTTACCTGCATTTATCTGGGTAAAGTTGACTAGGCATGCTTGTTCTTTTTCAGTAACACCCAGCTAGACATTGATGCCTGGGAGTTACCCAGTATAACCAGTCTTATTATTTAGGCCATGGAATAATTGTGGGTTGACTATTTTGCTCACAGGCACCTTGACAGTAGTTGTTGAGGGCGGGGAAACTGTTTCTCATGCACCTTTCCCTGACGATTACAGCAAAATGTGCTGGTTTTTAACACTGAAGATGTATCTGAATTTTTTCTTTCATCATGCCCACCACCCAGAATTCCCCAGCTAGTCCAGAGATTCAAAGAAGAAACTACCTAACACGTGTGTGCATGTGAAAAGGTGTGCGCTCATATTTGGATGAATGTTTACACCTTCCCTTCTATTCTTATTCTTCAGAGGGTCTAAAAATCAAAGGAGCACTGATCCTGATCTCATTGAGGAAGTGGACGGCAAGTGCTGAGAGTTTAAAGACAGAGAACTGAGCAGTAACAGTTTGAGTCAGACTCTCTGGGCTTAAAGAACTTGTGAGTCTGCAAGAAGACTGATCATTCCATTTATTTGAACATGGAGTACTTGTCCTCCAGCATGTAGATCCTATTTGACAAGCATGTGTCTTGGAATCGTGTTCAAAATGTGGTGTTGCGCAACAATCTCTGGACTGGTTCCTCTTCTCACAGTGTTGTTCTCATTACCTCTGCCCTGATGATAATTTAGATGTCTCACATGTTGAGAATGATCTGAGCCTGAGATAGATATCCGTCAGTGATTTACATCAGTTCAGGCAAGACTCTCCATATCCAGCTTTATAAATTATGAGTTCTCATGAGGAGGTAAAACAGTCCCAAGAAAGTCTCTGTCCAAATGATGAGGGCTATTGCATGATTTAAAAGCTGAAAATGCAATGAGCTGTGTCACTTCAGCTATACTATGAACAAGATATTCATCTCACATTAGGGGGGCTAATGACTGCCCTGTTGGCAGCCTGTCTCACTGGCAGCCTGCAGAAAACAAAGTGTTAGAAAACTGAGCCAGATGACCATCAGCTTCAACTGTAAAATATAGTCAGACATAATTCCTTCAAGATGGTTTCTGGGCTGTTTTGAAGTAGCCTAAATGCTTGACTCAAAGTTTTGACGTCTTCGATCATATCATTTTGCACCACATTCAATACCAAATCAGATCTCATGCAGAACAGTTGTGACAATGAACATAGCTCATTCAGACTCTTAACTAACTTACTTTTCAGTAGCCTTTCATGCATGTTTCTTCCATTCCTGCTCACTCCATCTCAGTCCTTCTATTATGTTATAGACTTGAGGCATCAAGCTTATCTCACCATCCAACAATGTATTGCTAACTGCAATACATAGGAATATGTGCCTTTCTTATGATGCCATGTATAGCCGCCGGTCATGTCATGACTAAGAACTATAGTGAGCTTTGTTTTTGATAGGCACTGGACAGCTGCTCAGAGGTTCTCCGTCTCACACTGTACACGTACAACACAGGCCTAAGTGTCTGGTCCTTTGTTGCTTAGTGGCGCTGACACTGGCACAGGGTTAGGGGTTTGGATCCCGCTGTCACTACCCATTGTAAAAGTGTACGCACGATGGTATTTTAAGGCAATTTGGACCAAGTGCCATTACAAAGTGCCAAACGACATTAAAAGAGCAACAGTAATGTGATCCAAGGGGGAATGGAGATCGAAGTACAAGAGAAGCCTCAAATGAAATGAAACCCAGGCAGAGAGGGCGAAAGAAATATGCAAGGAGGAAGAGAAATGCCATCAACAGAATGAACCATCTGTCTGTTTTAGGTGTGTTTATATTTATATATATTTATATATTATATTTATATTTATATATATATTTATATATTTATATAGTTTATATTTACTTCTAATCCTATCACACAAGGGCATGTTATATAGTCCTGCAGTTCTCTACACAACAGAGTATTTTCAGTAATCACTTTAAGACAATCAGGCTTTGTGCAATGGCTTGTGCACATTAGACCCTCAGTTCATGCATCTATGTATTATCGGTGCAATCTACAAGGCAGATTGTAGTTATTTGCTTTGTGGGGCTAATATTACCTCTCAGCGAGCAGAACATTTGATCTTGTTGTGGTATAGTTATGAGAGGACTGCAAATTCTGTTTCCATCAACACAAAATGTATCAAATTTTTTAACTGATGCAACATTAGTGTATTGGGTCAATAGGAACCACTGTGATAGATATGGCTCACCAGTAAGTAGCCTAACTTTGGAGAGGACTGTAACTCACCATCTATTCAACAGTTCTTCTCCTCAAATGCTTGTACGGTGCATCCACGTGCAGCATTTCTGCTTTCCCCAATAGCCTTAGGTTGGTCTGAGCTGACTGGTGGTGCCGTAGCATGAGGTGACTGTTACCATGATGGCAACAAACCCACTTCTTGCAGCGAGGCTTGTATTACATTACGTGAATCCATTGATTATGCCTGACCACACAAGTACCCCAGTCCAGATTTATGTGGGTGTTGAAGGTAAATTGCGTGCTGGCTGAATGGGTGATGTTAATGGGGTTACAGCAGATTATACAACCCTTGTGTGTTGTGTATCCATGAAAAAATGAATATGCTGTAACAGAACTGAAGGAACGCACCCTTAGGGGTGACTAAATATTGTTCTGTATGGCAACTGCAGCATGACTCATACCAGTCAAAGTTAACTTTTCTTTCTGTTTACTGTCTCACATCTGCTGACATCTTTGCAACAGTCTTCTCAATGGTTGTGTAATTGGAGCATAACAAACATGACTTACACAATTATTACAAGTTCATTACCACGGTGTTTTAGTGTATCTCATGTGTAAGTGGTGACAGTGTAGATTATTAGTGCTTAGCGTGGTAATCCATTTGCTTATGTTGACATGGTAGAGTTTCTGTGGGGACCCTGAACAGTGATGTACTGAAAGGTTCATGGCTGACACAATGGACCTTTTCACCAAACCTTCAGAAGAGACAGTTTGGGATAAGCTGTCCAAAAGGGCTCAGTCCTCAAAGTCATTGGAATTTCATAAATTCCTCTGAAGGGTCCAGTTTCTTTACACTCTAAGTGCTGATAATCGATGGGATTGTATGGATGATAATATTTGTTGCACATATATATGAGTCACTGCAGTTAGTTTGCATATTTCCCTGATCCCTTTGGATTACGATGTGTTATTTAATCTGTCTTTTATGACGCTGTGGGATTCATCCTACAAATAAGTAGCTTGAGGCTTGATTGTTTTTTGTTTCTGTGTCACCCTTGTCAGAGTTTTTTTGTCTAATCCCTGTAACGTTGTTTTTGTTCAGAGGTCGACATGTCTCCTGTCATACCACATGGCTTGTGTTTGTCATGGTCATCAGTGAGAGTTGAGAAAATGAGAATGGGGAGGAGGAGGGGGCAGGGGAGCGGGAGAGGGGAGGATAACCTTACAACCCTGTGTTCCCCGAAGCCCTGAGGCTAAAGGAATATAGGGCTGTTGTAGTGGAGAGGGAGACGGAGGGAAGAGGGGAGCCCTCTCAGAGAAGAGCAGTGTGCATTCCTCTGTCAGGACAGATGTGACCTGTCCATCTGGGCTTTTACTTTCTAGAGGGTCATAGAATTGATGAGTGTGTCCAGATAGTGTAACAGGGGCAATCAGGGGTCTGGTTCTGACATTTGGCTCATGTTTCTCGTCAGATATCACACCACGAACACGCTGTTTCCACACCAAAGAGAGTCACCAGCCTAAACCTCAATCCATTTAGACCTCACTTCTCTCCATAAACAAACTGTGGAGGGTCTCCAGAGGGATGTGTCTGGACCACCATTACTCATAGCTGCTAAATGCTAGGCGCATGAAGTTCACGTTGCAGCACACACACACACATCAGGTCAGGGCCAGTTAAAGAGCTTATATTGGAAGCCATGCAAGGTAAATCAGAGTGGCCTTCATGCCATGGCCGCAGAACTGTTTTCTGTCATCCGAGAGCAATACCAACAGGCTCCACCTTAGATGGAGAGACAAAGAGAGGCATGCAGTGGCTTAGACATCCAGCTCAACCCTGAGAACGGCACAGCTATCCTATGGTATTGGTAATCATCTCACAAAGGATGAAAACCGGCCAGAATTCCTGTTTGACTGCCACTTTCAGGTCAGGTTGGATCCTATCACAGGAAACAAAAGTCTTTTCAGTCAAGACAGTGTCAATTCCTCCTGACTGCATACAGTATAGTTCCTGTGATACCCAGTGGTGAAAGTAAATTGGAATGCCTTTGGAGTTGTACTTTATCAAAGATTACAAATCTGGACTAAAGATGTATTTTTTAACACCATGTGTATGTGATTTTTGGAACAACAAGGCTCTTAAAGTAGTTTGGTTCTTCTAAACATTAAATATTACCACTGGGTAGAAGGGGAGAGCATTCTGGATTGAGACACCCTCTGATGATATCATACTCATACTCATACTCACCTGGGGGCAACGGACATCTAACATCTGCACCCCTATAGTTACCCTCACCCTGGTCCTTTCAGAGATGCCTATTGCTCTGTACCACGCTTCCATCCACCCTGTTGTGCGTCAGGCTGTAAGGGGCGAAGGCCTGAGGCATTACCACTGGCACGAGGGGTTGATCTGTGATTCAGTTGCAGTGTCATCACCAGTAATGCCCTTCAGTTTATATACTGACTTGGCTTCTTTTCTTCTTGGTAGGAGAAGGCCATTATTTCATTCAAGGATCTCTCGATATATGTTTCCTTTGAACCCATGACTTCTGACATTGTTTTGTGCTCTGGAGCATTAAGCTCCTTTTTGGCAGCTCTCAAAAATAATCCAATTTTTGCATTACGTGATAATAACATAAAGGATATTTTTGCGCCTTTTTATCATTGTCAGTCCATGTATCTTATCTTTGTAGGTTATCTCTTTTTGCTGTCATGGTGGCAATCCATTCTCCTATATATTTAGTTATATGCATTTTATGTTCGGGGATGTCTTCCTTGAAAACCATCATGAAAGAAACCATTAAAAAACAATAAGGGCTTTTCCCTAATGTGCTGGAGTGGGCTGTACCATGTCCCTGATACCATGTCCCTGATTACTCTGTGTTGAACCACTAATCTGCAGGGACGTTTTGAGATACAATATGTAGTTTCTCTCTATGAATAACAAGCACGGGGCACGTACCTCACCTCAGACAGATCCCTTCAATCTGGGACACCCCTATCCTGATCGCCCCTAATCTGCTGGTTAAAGGGGATCCCGTGTGAGGCGACACACTTCTGTCCCTGTGAAGTGAGTTTGGTTTCAATGGTGACCCTTAGCAAAGACAAAGCTTCGGTAAATGCCCTCCTTCCTCCTATTAGTATCCAAGCACAGCGCTAGCTCCACCCCCAACAGGCGCTGGTGACATCTGTTGTGTTCTGGGCCAATGTCACTGACCCAGATGTGTTTTGATTCAAATATCACACTCAACAGTCACACTCAACAGGCTTGGAGTATGATCCGTTGTGTTAAAGGCCTGTGAAATGCTGGTTTATTTCAACACTGGTGAAGAGAAACAAAAACAACACAGCACATGGACTAAAAATAACAACTAAGCATAATTGTGCATGGTTCTGTTAAAAATCTAAAATCCCTTCACTCAGAAAGAATTGAATATGAAATCCCTTCCCTGTTTTAATCTGCCTGGACGTGATTCAATCCAGATATTTATGGGTGTTTTAATCTTATCTCCACATTACATTTTTTAAATCCTAATGTAAGATAATTCACCATACTTGTGGAAATAAGTAAACTGAGGCTACGGTCACTATTTTTACTCAGACAAGCCGTTTCCATTTAAAAGCTTGATTATCAGTTCATGTTGAGTAGCTTTCAGCAATCTTCAAAAACGCAAAAGGGCTTAATATTAAAGAGGATTTTTCCTGAAGTGGATTCTAGCATGTGCATGGAGATATCGTGACTGTAAACTTTACTCAAGAAGAACTTTCATTCTTAATAACTTGGGTGGCGTCAGTAGCGATGTCCTGATCTGACAGCACTAAGAGGGCTGCTCTTTAACATCCTTAACGTCTTTTTTGCTATCTTACAATCCTCTTGTTCATGATTAGGAGGCCTACATAGCCGTAGTGTAGCTTTGGACCCTGAGACTAGATTTCCATTAGGGCCTGCCAGGGTGGGATAAACGAGCAGCGCTCAGTGATTTCACTCTGCTTCAGCTACAAAGTTGATGTGATTACCATCGTAGAAATCGCTGTCAGACTGTGGAGACCAAATGACCATGCTTGTTCCTTCAGCTACTCCCACTTTCTCTCCGACTTATAAGAGCCCTCTCTCTCTCTCTATCTCCCTCCCTCTCTCCTTTTCTCTGTCTCTCATAAACGGGCCCTTCACTCCTCATCTTGCCTTTCCTCACTCTGTCTTCCTCATCTCTCTGTGAGCATTTTTGTTGGTCCCAGGTTTGCCCTGCTGTGATATCATGCCCAATGGAGCCAGACTAATCACAGCCACTTCCCGGGAGCGTTCCCACAATGTTTAACCCCATTCATTTTCTGGACTTGGGTTTGTCTCTCCTCCATGGTCGGAAAAGGAAAACAAAATGTTGTACTATTTGCAGAATGTCTAAGTTAGACCAAGGCTTTACTCACTGCAGTCCATTGAATAGATATCTTTTCTGTCTCTATTTTTCTGTCATGAGGGGCAGGGCCTCTTAGGGATTGGGAAGATCCAGTTGTTAAAAAGGGCTATGGAGTCTGTGCCAATTAAAGTCTCTTATCTTATTGTGCTTCTTCAAAGAGAGCTTCTTCTGCACATAAGGAACCACAGGAACTACACAAGTGGCTTGCATACAAGATTTTGGTGGCTGTAAAAGCATTGTTGGCTTTCCTCTCTACTTACATTCCTGCAGCTCTCTGGAGCAGACTTCTGACCACACAAGACGGCATTCAAACAGAACACTCAAAAGCCCAAGAGTAGACAGAGCACAGTTATCAAATATTTACCATTCTGAGTTATTCTTGTATTTGCAGGTGGGCTGTTTTATGTGCAGGGGTTGGTAGAACCACTGTGTTGGATGATCTGTGCCAGACTCTAAAAAGGCATTGGAGTTTAAGTTACAGTTATTAATTATTACTTATCGGTATTGTTTAGGGTCTTGAAGACACAAACACCCACACCAACAAACCAATGAGACTTCTCACAGATAAACGCTCATTGGTGGTTGGTGGTCACGCATTGCTGAGTGGCAGCTGCTGTGTCTGGGGGTTTTCACATGTGGAGAAGGAACATCTTTAACCCCTCTCCGCACACACACACACACTCCCATCTCACTATGCTACATCTGAGAGAGGCCTAATCCTTGGGCTTGGCAGATCGTTTCTGCTGCTCTCTGTAAAAGCACCCTTTCCCCAAAGTCTGCAACCAAGTATTATAGCTGCCTCATCTTTCAACCAACACCGGAATTACAGTTTGAATGGAAAATATTAAGTCACCGGGCCTTATTTGTCAAGCAAAATGCAAAGCAATTTGTTTCTGGATATGATATTTATTTGTAGGCATTAAGGAAATAGCTTAAACATTAGAAAAATATATTTAACAAGATTGGGAAAAGTAGGTGTGTATTAGCACCCATGATCCTGCGAGTGCCTATGACCTGATCTTTACCAGCCAGACAATCTCCTGAGTTGATCACAGCACAAGACACACTGCTAGGAGGCCCTGTATTCATTCAAATGCTAAATATTGTACTTCTTACAGAATGGAGAAGTTTGACTTAAGTCTTCTCATCTATGTTGGGTGTTCCAATACATTTCATTGAGATTTTTTTCCATTTCTTGCCCATAGGCTCGGCAACAAGGAATTGTCCACCAATCACAGGAGTTTCAAGCATTTTCAGTATCTTCTATATATGGTGAAAATGGGTGTGTTGTTGTGCAGGCATACTTATATTTCTCCTTGTATCTACAAATCTGAGTTTGTATGACCGCATTTTACACACAAATATACAAGCACACAGGAGCAGGTTGATAGATGAGGCCCACCCAAGAAACATTTTGATGTTGAATAGATGTTGAGTAGATGTTGTTACGACAGTCTGCACCAACAGTGAAAACCCTTGCAAACATAGTGCCAGAATGAAAGTTGAGACGGCGTCTGTGGCTGCTACCTGCATCATTTTGTGAAATCGGAAACTCAATATCTGTCTGAAACTGTTTCCAAAGCTGCTTTTATATGAATTTTGCAATTCATATTGTGAAAATGTTTTCCTCGTTTGACTCGACGTTGATCTTGGCCGCCTCCTCCTCATTGCTGTCACTGTTTTGATTGCCTTGTGAAGGTTTTGATGGATCACAATTCATGGACTGACTGAGAGGTTTATGTCGGGGCTAAATTAATGCATCTTAAAGTTGAACAAAGTAGTTTTTTCAGAATTTCAAGTCTACATTTCAGATGGAGAATGTGCAAATAAACTCAAAATTTTACTGTGGATAAACACTCAATAGATCTTAACAGACCTTAACCATCAAATGGAGATGGAAGGCCAGTCAAAATTACAGCTGTCCTTTAAAAACATTCATTTTGAAATTAAGGTGGGTGTAATTGTAGCCAGATTGTCTTAGCTGCTACTTTAGAGAACCTGCCTTAGTTTAGTCTGCAAGGTTCTTCTCTCAGACAAGTTGCAGGAGATTTCATGAGGGAAAGAAGGAAGTAAACTCTGGTCAGGATTATTTTGTTGTCCGGACTGGACTGGTGCTTATTGCAAGTAAATCGCCAGAGCCGTGTTGCCAGGCAAGCTGAGCTAAAGCTGCCAACTCGTATTTATACTACCCCAATATGTCTGCTGACAGAAGAGGAGGATGAAAGTAATTCTGTAACTACAGATACACTGCAATATGATCACACTAATACTAGTCTGCAGAATGGTTTGTTTTGGGACACGGGTTACGCAATAATTCCTCACCTGACAGAGAAATATGAAAACATTATGATAGTTTAGAATGCATGGATATTTTTTTAGATATTTTTATCTGTTTACCGAGTTCGTAGTGGATGTTTGTTTGTGTCTGTGTGTGGCTATCTTTCAGTGTGTGCAGACGGATGGACACAAGGGAGGGAGTCATAGTGAAAGTGTACTTTCCAGTGTTAATCTGATGTGCTGCTATAGGGCCTGTTTGTGTAACAAATAGGAGAATTGTGTCACCAAATGGGGAAGGGTAATGAGAGAAGACAATGAAATCATCTTGCTTGGTTGGCTTCAGTATTGAGGATGGCCCTGTTTGAAGCAGCCCTCCTCTTCCCCTCCCCTGCCCCAAAGATCCCCAAGCAGAGGGAGAGGAGCGGGGAGGGCAGCCTGGCATGCAAACAGGACGGAGCACAAATACACACGCACTAACAATGCAGAGTGACGCCATTGGCTAACAGACCACGCACTTCAGACCAATAGTAGCATGTAGTGATCATGCTGTATTTGTAATCCAGTGAATGTGATTTCCTGTTCAAAGTACTTTTCAGGACTGATACAGTGACTGTGTCTAAACAGACCAGAGAGCCAAATGAAAATGAGCTGCAGATGAAGTGCAATCTTATCTTGGTTTTGCTGGTTTCCGGTATTATTTTTGTGGTCTGCCCCTCTCATAAGCTTTTCAGTTGGTCATTCTGAAATAACCACCGTGGTACTGTAGACAATCATATGAACGCATTTGATAGTGCAAACTCTTACACATACACACACACTCTCAGAAACACACAAGACCACATTCTTTGATTTTCCCATGTAGTAAAAGGGCTTTTAAGTGCAGGGTGACATTATTAGAGTAGGTTATCAATCATTTGATAAGGAACTATCAGCTTGTTATTGATAACCTCAGAGTATGACACACATGCTTGTGAAATAGGAGGAAGAGGAAGAACTGAAGTGTTTTTTGGAACTTTGAACTGCAGTGCGCAGACTGATGTCATGTGAGTTTTACTCCAGCTTATGGTTGCATAATGTTAGTCTGTCATTCGGGGCAGGGCCTGTAATGACATCATGGTCTCTTGGCAGAGTGTGTACTTCTGAGGAGTTTTCTGGGAAGTTGTACATGTATTTGAAACATGAGAACCACTGAAAATGGCCAGTAAATGCTTGTAGGAAAATAACCCCCCGGCCTCATTCTGCTATTTGACGAGCATAACCCTAATCCCTTCTCTTAGTAACGTCATATTGTTGAGGAATTCCCATAATCCTTTAACACACAGAAACACCACATGCTTCAACACTCAAAGAAGGAACAGACACAGGCATGTGGGTCTGAAGCATCCCATCTATAGTGATGTTAATCAGGTGAAACGTCACGTCACAAAATAAAGGTTAAATAAAGGTTAAAATCAAATAAAAGATCATACAAACTCCTGCACTCTGCTCGACAAACAAATGAGCACCATGCCATTAACCAACTTGCAATTTAGTGAGGGAAATATTTGAGGAAGCAAGCACAGTGGATATTTCCAGACCCTTAACAACTATTTTCTTGTGCGGCTGTCATCAGGTCTTAAACAACTATTTTGTGCTATTTCTCAAAATTGGGATATGGAAACATTTTTACCCTTCAAACTGAATGGTGCTAGTGCAGATGATTGGAGAGCCCAGGCATTCGTCAGTTTTGAAGTCTGCTATGAAAATGTTTTAATCTTCATGACACATGTCACAGGCCTGTTGTGAATGTGCTAATCATATGCTACCCAGGACAAATAAAGTTTTACCCATATTTTTGATAAACATTCAACAGGCTAAACCGGCCATGAGGGAATTCAACTCAGATGATTATTAGATGGGCCATGTTGACATGTGGATTCGTTCCAAAAGGGCATATTGCAACAGGACAGATTGATTGTTTGATAGTTTTGGTTCCTGGCTACAGCGCTTTCCCAATGTTTTCTCTGTTCCAGTAACAACTGGAATACTCTGTGATCAAAGACATCAATGGAGAAAGGTCAGCTCTTTGTTTCACTGGCCGGACATGGACCAGTGTGGATAAAACAGAAACCATCTGGGCTTACATCAACATGGTTCAACCTGAAACACAGCCCACTAGTAGGGTAAACTGTCTGAGCAGTGCTCATCCCTCCTGGAGTCTTACTGAGGGAACATTTTGTTGTTTTGTGGTCTGTCATTGTTTACAAAACTCCTTCAAAGTTGTACATTGCGAATGATGTCAAAACTGAGACTAACTCAATATTGTGACATAGCATTTAACAGAGTGGCATCCTTGTGGCAACACTTTGCTCTCCTGCTTGGGCTGGCCATGCACTGCAGAGGCCTGTGGTTAGACTGTTGCTGAGTGGTTCAGGCTCTGCCCAATCACTGCTCAATCCTAAACCATGGAATTCATTATAACACAGTGTGTGTTTAATGAAAATTTAGCAGTTTGTCAACAAAATCCTGTGTGGTTGAGAGACGTAAATTGAAAGAGCTCTAAGTGGTGGTTTACACTTAGGATAATGTGTTCATGGTAAACAAAGCCACCAGACATTCAGCCACAAAGACCCAAGTCAGGTCAGACAAGTGTGGCGATTTTGTTAGAGCACAAATGAGGAACAGAGCTTAAAGAGCTGGAGAAAGTAATGAAGAAATTCCACTCTCCCTGCTGATCCCTCTACTTCTCTGCCTTTTTGTAGCTTTCCTCTCTCCCCTCTTACTGGCCCCCAGTACCTAGTTTATCCTAATGCCGGTATTATGGGAAGGGACAGGCAATACTCCTGGGAGCGTCCTCCAAGTTTCTGCTCCTCTGAAGACGTGCTCTGAGTGGGAGAGAGAGAGGGGAATGTTATCTATATAAGGTAAAAAGCTTCAGATCATAGAGGGACGCGCTGATCGGCAGATAAAAGAAAAATGAAACATAAACAAAAGTCAAGTCCTCGGGCCCACCTTTGATGTGCACATCCACAGATCCTCTCCTGCCCGCTACCCTCCCTGTGTATGAAGGATTGTGCATTGGCTGACCTCTCTCTCTCTGAATCTCTCTAAAACCCTCCACACACACACACACACACATACACACACACACACACACACACACACACATTCATGCATATACACACGCACACACACACATTCATGCATATACACACGCACACACACTTTCCCTCTTCTTTATTGGTCCCTTTGAAATCTGGCTGTCCAATGAAACCTCGCTGAATGAGTGCACTCTGGGATAACAACAGTCATCTCCATGGTGATACGTTAGCTTGTTAAGAGGCATCTTTTTCTCTCCCTCTGCTCTGCTGCATTTCTCCACCACTTCTGCAGCAATGCTATTCTGTGTGCTGAGTTATTCAACATCTAACTAGCTAGCCAGATCAGCTTTCTGCTCAAGCTATATGCCACTGATACTATAATCATTGTGTGAATATGTGAGCTATGAGTGCATGAAGGGGGCAGTTAGTCTGTAAGTGGATCAGGGCTGTCCACTGCAACTGAGGGATATAGAAATGTTGCTGCCTGTTTTTGAGTATTGTTTGCATTGGATGTCTGCCCGTCGTACGACAAATGACAATTTCCACTGCACCACTTGCTGAAGTAAAAGGCTTTCCCAGTGAAGAGAGCAGGCGTGTCCGTCATAACCCAAGCCAGATTAGAGGGAGCACAGCTCAGTGCGCAGCCCTGTCAGAACCGTAAACAAAGGGACAGGAACGTCAAACACCAAACGAAACACTACCCCTATGGGAATAACAACCTCAGGAAACTCTATATGCCCACCCTATAAAGTACAATGCAGCTGCCCAGATAGGGTTCACTGCTCTGGGAAGACATGTATCTCAGGCTTCCGGGTGACTCCTGATATTTAGGCAGGCGGGCCAGCCACTGGTTACTCTTATGGATGCCACGGGCCATGATAGATGGAGGGATCCAGTTTCCCAGCATGGCAGAACAGACTGACACCATCATGCTCAGGCATGGATTTCACTGGAGGCCATATAGAACCAATGCAGCTTTTTTAGCAGCTTTGTCTAAATGCCAGCTGAAACATGTAACCTGTAGAGTACTGGTTACTCAATAATGCCATAATCTCCCCTCTGGTGTGCTTTGTGGCTTTTGATGACAGTGAAATCTGTACTAGTTCTGGTTCTATAAGCTTATTTGCCACATATGTGAAGTATTTGCCATAACACGTGTAGAATGAAACTGGCAGGTGGTCCTCTTTAAGATGTCCCTCAAGGGGAGACACGTCATGAGGTGCACTTCACCTTACCTTCTGCTTATAGGAACTGTAACACCATAATCAGTGTGAAAGGAGTGGTATCAATGTTATTTAAAGAAATAGTTTCATTGTTCTTTTTCAGATAGTAGCTAATAACTGGCAGGGTGTGCCCTGGTAAGGTGGGCCAGAATCAATCGACTCAGCAGGCTCAATATAGTTTGCACTGGGATTAATTGCTGTCGTTTTCACTTCCACACCATTAGAAACAACACTGAGCACTGTGCTTGATTTGTAGTTGACACTGACCTACATCAGTATGACTTCATCAGAAGGTCATTTTTCAATTTAAGGGTCTCTGTCCCAAATCATTAAAACAAAGAAATGTAATGGGAAATGACCTGTGGATAATTAACAATAATTGTTACATTTCTGTGTATCTGGGCACATAAAAGAAAACATCTAAAATCAGGAAACATTCATTGAGTTTCTCCATGTGAGATGAACATTTTTTGAATCTGAAAGTGGGTGTGTTTCATGCTCTATGTTAAAAATGTGTGTGTGTGTGTGTGTGTGTGTGTGTGTGTCTGTTTCTGTGTCATTTTTGTGTGTTATCAGTGTTACTGGTATGCCGAGG
>OOFE01050262.1:0-14338 GCA_900323365.1 Monocentris japonica
TGGTACTAATGGGCCCAAAGTGTGCCAAGAAAATATCCCCCACACCATTACACCACCACCACCAGCGAGTGGTTATTTGAGTTACTGTTGCCTTTCTATCATCTCGAACCAGTCTGCCCGTTCTCCTCTGACCTCTGACATCAACAAGACATTTTCGTCCACACAACTGCCGCTCACTGGATATTTTCTCTTTTTCGGACCATTCTCTGTAAACCCTAGAGATGGTTGTGCGTGAAAATCCCAGTAGATCAGCAGTTTCTGAAATACTCAGACCAGCCCGTCTGGCACCAACAACCATGCCACGTTCAAAGTCACTTAAATCCCCTTTCTTCCCCATTCTGATGCTCGGTTTGAACTTCAGCAAGTTGTCTTGACCACGTCTACATGCCTAAATGCATTGAGTTGCGGCCATGTGATTGGCTGATGAGCTATTTGTGTTAACAAGCAATTGAACAGGTGTACCTAATAAAGTAGCCGGTGAGTGTATATCAAACATGCTCCTTGGTGACAACCTGATACAGTAAGCAGAACTTAAAGCATCAACTAGTCACAGTAGACAAAAGCAAGTACAAGGACCCTCCGATTAAGAGTAAGGTTAGAGTAAGAGCTGTGCTCTCCTGCCATAGTTAGTGGTCAAAACAACATCAGGAAGATCTTGAAGGAACAGTTCACCCCAAAATGTGAATTCATCTACTCAACCCCATGTCAGTTGAATTGAAGCTAAATGTATGTTACTGCAGTTGCAAAAACGGCATAACATGACAATTGATTTTCTTTGAACAACTCCTGCAGCGTAATCCAAGTGTTTTGCAGCCAAACGAGTCCAAAAAGCCTAGATTTGCCTCATTACGTAGCACTACAAGCTACATTTTGTTGTTCTGCTACACAAGAAGAAGTTACCATTTCCTCCACCTAGAATAACGTTACATAATGAGATAAATCCAGGCCTTTTGGACTACAAAACACCTGAATGCTGAAATTTGATGGTCATTTGCAGTAGGCAACTTCAATGTTCGACTCACATGGAGGTGAACTGTTCCTTTAAGATCCTCCTCAAGTTTGCTGTGTATAGTGGAGGTTTGGTATGGGTCATCCGGGGTTGGAATAAACCAAATCAGGGTTTATCATCACTCCTCAAAATGGGTCAAGTCATTTGGTCTTTGATATACGCTAACCCTTTCTTGGGGGTTGACACTAGGGCCCTGTCTCTAATGGGAAAACACCCTTATATGCAAATTATACCACTGTCCTCAACACACACACACACACACACTCACACACTACCCCCAATAAAGGCCATATGTTTCTCCTTTGCTCAAACACATTACATCAGTCAGGCATTTCAGGATGGCAGACGCTGCAAATTAAAACACTGCAAGGCATCTGGAAAAAAAGGCTAGGGAGAGAGCAAGACAACTACAGTACCTCTACACCATGGTCCACACTTTCTATTCAATTCTGTCTCGTTTTCTCTCTCTCTCTCTCTCTCTCTCTCTCTCTCACTCACTCTCACTCACTCTCCACACACACACACACACACACACACTTCTCCAGTGATTTTCCCTGAAAAACTCAATTTCTTACCATTTACCATTTTCCTGTGGAGGGGAGAAAAATGCATACTGGGCAATGATCACCATAATGTCCTGCAATAACCTCTCTATTTATGATTGCAAGGAAAGGATAGTGGTGTGTCCATTGGCCTATAATAAAGTAGACACAGTCAACCGGTGTCATAGGCACGAGTGAAGCCAATTCCTCTTGCTACTTCCTGTAATTCCCAGAGTGTGATGTCACTGCACCATTGGTAGGATTCTGGGACCCACTCAGCCAATCGTATGCTGTTACATGAAAGCCAATCAGGATCTAGTTTGCGTCACGTAAACAAAGGCAACGAGTACTTGTCTCCTTTCACAGTAAGCTTTGAATGCGTTGAAAACAACCATGGTTTTCTTGTCAAATAGTGTGCATGTCTGCCTGCGTGATTGAGCGATACAGTGAGTGCTGTTTTTATAGCAATGCTTTTTGAGGATGTCATTTCCCAGTGCTGTCAAGTGAACATCATCCTGCAGGCCCTGGTAGGTTGTGTTTTATGTTTGAGCGTCTTATTGCTTCTCCAGAGAGTCCCCTGATGAACGCAGTCATGACACAGTTCACCCAGATGTGAGCTTTGTTGACCTTTGCTGGATTCTTTGCACTCCATCACTGTCGCTCAACATTAGCAATACTTACTAGTGAATATAAATTAAGATGAGCTGTGATTAGCTAATCTTAGAGCAGAGTTCTTTATGTGTTATGGGAAGGCATATGAGCCAGATTTAGATTCTGCTCCCAGTAGCAACAGATATAATATGGCAGAATTAGATAGAAATGTAAACCCAGAACTGGATCAATGAATCCAGCCAGGCATTACGGCCCATATATGAAAGCCATGACCAGATGATTTTCTTTCACAGGGCTTGCTTGATCACAGAAGTCTAGGAATATTCAGTTATACTGCCTGGTGTATGAGGGCACACTGCATTTCCCTGCTGCAGGGCTCTTAAAACTCTACGCAGCCTGAAGACTGCATACCATAATTCCCCTAAGCACTGCATTGCAAGAAGCCTTACACATGAACAAACGGACCAATGAACACACAGAGCCCAGCTCTTATAGAGGTGCCCATGAGCACCTAATAAAAAGTGGTTTGTGGTTTTTCCCATGGTCTGAGGTGTGGGCATGAGGAGCCAAATTCAGGTCAGTCAGCCACTTACTACTTCTACTACCACTTCACGGTAGTAAGTTAACAGTTCAATTATTGTGAACATTTAACATATTTATGAAACTTTACTGGATTTTTGTTAAACTCCCACAATCCTTCCTGGTATTCAACAAGACAAAATGATCATCTGATTGGCCACCTCCCCCTATGCCACACTCCCCTTCAATTTATATGCATGCCATGCCCGCATTTCAGTTGGCTAGTTGACTAACTAGTAACAAGTAATGCTTATGGGTTACAGTACCTCCTCACTGCTACTCAGTGCCTGACAGTTGTTGAGCTGTCCCTCTATAGTTTCTTCCCAGGTAACACCAAACGGTGCACTCTCACCTTGTATTGAATGATGCTCGCTTACCCGGTGTTCCAGTCTCGCTAATTTGTGCATGCCTTGTAACTGCACTGGCTAATTTGCGTGACAATTTCTTTTTCCCTCCTATTTTGAGCTAGCAAAGTTTTGCTAGGGAGGAAAGGACTTGAAGAGGAGATGAAAAAGAACTCTAACTTTCTGTGAAAAGTGTGTTATGGCTTTGTGATGAATGGCTGGGGACAGGAGTCAGTTAACTACAGCTTCAAGGGGCTAGTGCAATAAGGCTGAATTGAAACGTACTGTTTTTGACCTTTCATCTGTACCTTGGCTTGCTAGAGGATTTTTCTTGGCCCTGTGCTCTTCAGTCTCCTTCTAGACGGAGAATAATCGTCCCGCAGCGCTCTCAGATAAGCACCAGTGTCTCCAATGTTGTGTCACCCTACCCCCCCACTCCTTAAACCATTTATCAATGGCACTCAACACCACCCTAATTGTAACGCTATCCTTTCTCCCTGTCTCTTTCTGGAAGGAAAAGTATTTTACTTTTTATTTTGTCCTCTTTTGTGACCCTGTGACCCAAACCTGTCTCTGTCAGATTCTTAGCATTGTTTGGCACCTTGACAGCATATTGGCCTACTGATGGAGAGTGATGCCAAGTCTCAGGGCATTTCGGTGACAGAGAGGTCTTATGAGGTGGGCGTCAGCATTTTTAAAATGTTTGCCTGCTCAGCTCATTCTACCTCTAAATCTTCTGTATTTCATCACCGATCGAGGTGCAGCCAATCTTCAACCTAAGGAGGGCGAGACATATTTTTACAAATACATTTTTTGGCCCTTAAAGTGCCCTGCTAAGATTATATCTGCAATATTGAATTTATGGCCAGTATTGTTAGGTGTCACCATATAGAAGTCATACAAATATGTTTACAGCGCATAAAACATGATTTAGTTTTGAATATATCTTTTATGTGATGAGAACATAGACACCGAAATCGTCCATGTGTCCCCAGTAGATTGTTGGCGCTCCAGGGTAATACATTGGCATACACTATATTGAGTGCAAGTAGGCCACTAGCATTACCCTAAATAAGAAGACTGACCATTTAGTAATAAAAAGTTGTGAGGGGTTTTTATTATATTGTTCCCGGTAGATCGTTGACTCTGGTGCTCCAGGGTAACATATTAGCATACAATATGTTGAGTGAAAGTAGGCCACTAGCATTACCCATAATAAGAAGACTGACCTTTTAGTAATAAAAAGTTGTGAGGGGTTTTATTATACTGCATATAGATTCCTAAATTCTTAAAATGAAAGATCATTAATTCAGTACAGCCACAGTTTATTTTTGGAACTATTTCAAGTGAGCAACCACATATTCATCTGCTGCACAATGATTTTTCTGCTATCTCCCATTGCCCACGACCTTTACTTACTATGGAAACAGGGAGTTTCTGGTAGTTCAATCATATTTTGTGTAAATAAATATACATAAAACTGTCACACTTGGACACATATCACTTAAAATTACTGCTGCTATAGGTTCTCATTTTCTCACTTTTGAGCTAGTGGCCTACTTTCACTCAACATAGTGTATGCTAAATTGTTAGCATGGAGCCTACTAGCATATCACTCAATATAGTGTATGCTTAAGTGTATGCTAAAGTGTTAGCATGGAGCGATGAAGCCGACAATCTACTGGGGAGACATGCATGATTTTGGTGTCTATGTTCTCATCACTCAACGACTAAGTTGACTGACGAGTCAATTTTCCAAAAACTTGATGTACTCCTTTGAATCTTTTGTGTGTTGGAGAACATTGACAAAGTATTGATTGCATTGTGGTGATTTACAGTTACTGCACTGCTGCTTTGTTTCAAATGCACCAACAGTATGTACTGTTCCGAATGAATTTATTCTGTTTATTTTTATTACTATTTTGCTGTTGTGTTGACTGTTTAGACACTTCTAAGACACTTCTAAGAGCATCTGCAAAATGCGTAAAATGTAAATGTAAATATTGTATTCATTTTCCCCTCCAGGATCCGACCCATGCCCATGCACCCGGGTCAGAGCCAGCAGTATGTTATCAAGCCCAAATACTACCACACACACACCACACACACACAGACCCACATCCAGTCCCAGCCTGAGAAGCCAATCCCCCTGACAGTTGGACACAACCCCATCCATGGTGAGTAGATCATCTTACAAACATGACTCTTTTGCTCTCAAAGATAAAATCTGGAATTTAATTGACCATGTACGTGTTGGGTATATTCATATATTTTTGAAGAGTTTGAATTATTATGGAAAATATACTTTTTATTTCCATAGCTCAAAACACAGGTCTGTTTAGCTGTCACACACTTTCAGTCCATCTATAAAAAGTGTAGATACTAAGATAACAAAAGTCGGACTTCAAAATAAGTTGTCTGACCAAAAACCTGACTCGACAATTGAAGGTAATTGTTAACTTCTTTTCATCCAGTATTGAACTTGGGATTTTACCATTGGCAAAGCGACATTACTCCAGCTGCTAGTGGAGTCTATATATTCAGTCACGTAAACATACATCAGCGAGTGGAAAATTAATTTTCTCCTGTGCACGTTCGCTCTCTCAGATGAGCATTGAAAAGTGTTTTACAAGGAAAAGGCCTCGAGAGGAGGAAGAAAGCCAAAGGGAGTCCGAACCTGAGGTAGATGCAAAACATGCAGATTAAACCTGACAGGGAAAAGCCCTAAACACCAAAGTGATCAAGCGACAAAAACATTACTGTATGAATGTTGTGCGATGTCTTTTCAAATACATTTTCAGCCAAATTATAAAATACTTGGCAAGTGGGATGAATCAATGGGGTTGGTCTGTAAGCAAAATTGCACATTTATGTTGACTCTCTGTAGGTTGACTCAAAGTTCTTTGGATATACAAGGATTTGTTCTGTGCTTGCCTGCCTACTTTGGTCACCCTCTTAGTACAATTGGTTTTAATGGCAGTGACCATATGGCTCTTCTTGTTATCTGATTTTTTGTACTTTTTAGATTTCCAGAAATGAACCAAATTAGTATTTACCTTAATGACAGCCTAAGTACCTGGGCCAGTAATGACTAGTTAAGCGTCTCAAAGGGAATTCTGTTTTTGAAATACTTGAGTGGCACTTGATTTATCTTACCAGACATTTAAGTCTGAGTCAAAGGTGGACACATCACTTGCCAGATAAGATTAATAGTAGGAGCTCCAATCTAGGATTAGTTTTGTTTTGGCTTATTATTATTAGTTATTAGGACTGCACTAAAAGGACAACTAAACCCAACTGAAAATCAAAATTCCTGTTGGCAAATGAGCTTCTATTTACTAAGTGATGGTTTGTTTGTCTGACGGTATTCCAGCTTGTTGCCTGCCATCAAATTTTCATGGCAAGCAAAGCAGGGAGGGAGGAGCCAGAGCCAACAACAGAACTAGGTTAGACTGATATTTTTTAATTGAAGCTGCTGATACTGTGCCAATATTCAATATATTAAAATTTGACTATTGTAGAATTGGAATAGCCTCTGAAATAACATTTAGACCATGGGACATTAAGACCCCATCTACACAAGATATAGTGTGATCTCAGCCAGAGTCAACCAGGTTGAAATACAATCCATACAGTGTGTTTGCGCTAGTGCGAAAGTATCCACCCATGTCATCACCACGGGTAGAAATGTCATCACTGCAGAGAAGAAACATCGTCACTGTGGGCAGGAATGCCTTCACTATTGGTATAAACGTCATCGCTGTGGGTAGAAATGTCTTCAGGTTGCCCGTCTTCAGGTTGCCGCATTCGTTTTTGGTACCTCCTCATCACCTACTCACCTGCCTTGTATAGTACTTTGCCAAAATTGAGAACCGATCACAATGTGGACAGAATACAGACAACTAGAATGTATAGGCGTAAATGCAACAGCATAATTGGATTGTTCATGATCCAGAATTTTTTTGCACCTCACCTCAGAACAGATGCAGATTAATTTTAATATATGTTGTAAATGAGGTCCAAAACTCTCCACTGAAAGCTATACTAATGAAATTACACCCCTGAAGCTGTTGAGTAAAGTTGTCCCACTCCACACTGGAGTGATTTTTCTGGTCAGACATCTGATAGAAAAATAATAATAATTAGAAAAGGTTGAATTTATGTGCTTGCTTCCGTTTGAAAATGTTAAAGAAAGTGTTAAAGAATTATTCATTGAATTGAAGAATTGTTTTTCAGTTTGAAGTGAAATCAGCATAATGGAAAATGGTTTAAAGCAATTCTGATGTGGTTACTAGGTGGTTTATAGGTGATTAACAGTGTTTGGTAAGGTGTGACGAGGGGGTTTGCTAGGGTTTTCTTAGTGGTTGCAAAGGTGTTACTAGGTGGTTAATAGGTGATGAGGAATGGTTGTTAGGTAATTGAGAATGGTTACTAGGATATTACTTGGTGGTTGCTAGGGTTGTACTCAGACATGCAAACTTGTCACCTTTCGGCGAAATTCGCCGTTTTGAATCCAAAATAGGTCACCTACGTGATTCGTGCAGATCCAATTAGAATTTTTTTTTTGGTTGGGGCGGCGAGAGCCTACCTAGTCAAAGCGACTTCCATAGAAATACAATGGAGGTGCGTTCCCGAGATGCAAACATCTGATGCTGTGAATGCACGTTTGGATGCGCGTGCATCGACTGTCAACAAAAGGCAGCATGCGCCCGAAGAAATGGAGCCAACCAATTAGCTAGTCACAGTACAGCGTGAGCCCAGACCATTGGTCTGTGACCTGCTGTGTAGAAAAAGCCTAAACAAAGTTGCCACAGTGGCACGTGCCAGCCACAAAATTACAGAGAAGGCGCCAACTGAAAACCAAAAAATACCTGCCAGTCGGAAAGCCTGAGGTAAGCAATATAATTGGAGGAAACAATAATTGTTAGCAAGCTAACATTGTTAACTATCCTGTTAGCTACATATGGCTGCCAACCATCTGGCAGTGCTCAGGAGAGCAAAAGGCAGTCTGCTGAAGAGGAGAAGAGGGCAAGGCTGAGGCATACGGCAAAACAGCGGAAGCGGGCCCTTGAGACACTGGTCCAGGCCAAGAAGAAAAAATAAGGACAGACCCCTCTAGCCCTGTCCCCCCCCCCACCAGACCTAAAGCATAGGATACTCTTTCATATTCACATTTGTAATTCTTTTCACATTTTAACATGGTTTCTGGCACAGAGCGGATATAATAATTAAAATAATTGTAATTAGTTGTGTACCTGGTGGGGCCGCCCTTTGTTCATTTTCTTTGTAAATGTGAGGATATCATATATAAAGGTATATTTGCACTTTATAAATTAATACTTTGTACTTTATTTTGCTCAATCTTGTAATTCTGTTAGCTTGTGACCAGCACTAGAGTAATCCTAAAAGTCATCAGAAATGAGTATTTAGCAGCTTATTTTTCAAAAAAGAATCTACAGGGGTACATACCACTGGACACCCCTAGCAACTGTGTTTTTCTCTGCTCACGCATCCTTCTCACTTTTTTCACCCCTAACCAGTTTGTATGCCTGTGTACTAGTGGTTGCCAGGGTGTTACTGGGTTGTTGCAAGGTGCTTTCTAGTGGTTGCTTGGGTGTTATTAGGTGAATTTGTAGGTTATTAACATTGGTTGCTAAGTTATACTAGGTGGTTGCTAGGCTGTTGCTAGGGTGTTACTAGGTGGCTTCCATGCTGTTTCTAGGTGGTTTCTAGGGTGTACTAAATGGCTGCTAGGCTATTACTAGGTCATTGCTAGGGTGTTTCTAGGTGGTTGTTAGGGTGTACTAGGGTGAACTACATAGTGGCTAGGGTGTTACTGAGTTGTTGCTAGGGTGTTTCAATATGGTTGCTAGAGTGTGCTGGGTGGTTGCTAGGGTGTTACAATATGGTTGATTGGGTGTCACTAAGTTGTTGCTAAGGTGTTACTAGGTGGTTGCTAGGGTGCAATAGGTGGTTGCTAGGGTGTTTCAAAATGTTTGCTAGTGTGCTGGGTGGTTGCTAGGGTGTTTCAATATGGTTGCTAGAGTGTGCTGGGTGGTTGCTAGGGTGTACTGTGTGGTTGCAAGATGGCACTATTTGTATTTGCACCTATATTTGTTCAGCCAATAAAAAATATTTATATTTGTATTTGGCAAAAAACAGAAATGGGCGTGGCTTAAACTGGCAGTGGGCAGGATTTTGATGGAAACCATATAAAATGCCAGAAATTCATTGCCACTACTATTGAGTTATTAAAGCATTAAACTTATTGGTTTACTATGACCAATCCATAATAATAAAGGATAATAATAATTGAATTTTTCTTTTTTTTCCTACTGGAGAACTTTTTAAGGAAAAGTGCACTACAAATAAAATGTAATATTATTATTATTTAACAATAACCTTGATGTTACATAACTATTAACATAGGCTTTTCTAAACATAACCATAAACAAGCATAGCCATGAACTGGAAAAAGTCAGTTCTTAAACCTTATTATAAATCAAAATACCATTTCCTCATTCTGAACTACTGTGTGCTTTGAACTGCATTAACCCTAACTGAGGGACAGTGAAAAGCCAGTTACAAACTTGAAAATCTTTATAAATCAAAATATAGTTGGTTCTTGGAAGGCCCATGACAGACTCACACTCTCTCTCTCTCTCTCTCTATCTCTCTCTCTGTCTCTGTGAGCAGTGACACTAGCCAGTGTGCTGGATCCAAGTAAGCCAATTACACCAGAGGCAGCTTGTTATTTCAGGGCCGCTGGATTGATCTCCACCAACCATTAATCACTGCCAAATGGATACCTGCTCCACTTTGGGTCGGCCCGTCATTATTTTAGATCGGCGGGTTGGGCGGCACCCTGTTTCTCACATTACGTACGGAAGCCAGGGCAATTTCAAAGCTATGCCTCAGCCTAACACCCCCCACCCCCGACACCAAAGTCCTCTCCAACACACACACACACACACACACATACACCTCCCGAAGGAATGGCTGCTGCTGTACACTCATGTCAACAGAGTCAAATAAAAACACACC
This sequence comes from Monocentris japonica, assembly GCA_900323365.1. NCBI lineage: Eukaryota > Metazoa > Chordata > Actinopteri > Trachichthyiformes > Monocentridae > Monocentris > Monocentris japonica. The sequence goes on from OOFE01050262.1 coordinate 10,131, forward strand.
GTGGTCTAATTGGGGAAGCTAATTGGGTGTGTTTGTGGTGCTGGGAAACTGATGTTTGTTATTATTAAACTGCTGAAGTAGTTCTTGGTAACAGAGGGAACCAAGCTACTTTCTACGTCTGAAGTTTCAATTAGAGAAGCAGATTGGTAATATCTGAGTGTAGCTTGCGGCGACATTCAGATAATGTATGAAAAAAAAAAAAAAAAGTGCTGCTGTCACATTTTGTCCATCAGTTGCCTGTAGTTAGATTGTGCTCTGCATGTTAAAGCCATTTGATCTTTGTTTTCTTCACTGTGTCTGCCATGACAATTGATTAAAAAAAGTAGGGTAATTGTTTAGCACAGGTACACAAACACACACCACATCGCATCTGCTCGAACGCTGTAAGGATGTGGAGCAAATGTGGAGCTTGAAGTTATGCAGCAATTGGTTTGTTGCAAATTGCAGCCCCAGCGGTAATGGCATAAAGACTTAAGCATTGCCTGCTGCGCAGGGCTGTCGAAAATGAATTATTAGTCTCATTTTCTGAGGGCAATTTCAAATAAAGGCAGGGAGTGTAAGAGTAAGAGAACCAGAGAGGAAGAGAGGGAATAAAATGACAGAGCAAAGGTGATAAACTGTGTCATCCAGGGGGAGAACCCCTCAATTGCTGGGACAACAAGTGCCTTGAATGGATATGAATGGGGGGACAGTGTCTGGAGTGGAGCTACTGAATACCTGTTATCCACCCCCCGTTTAAAGCTCTCATCTACTCAATAGCCTTCCCACAGAAGACATTATCTCCCATTTACAGTGCATGGTGGAACCCAATGGTTAAATGGCTTCTGCAATACAAAGCCATGACTAGACCACAGCCGGCGGCCCCAGGTGGCTGATCAGGTCGGAGGCTTTCAATTTACTACTTCTGTTTTCGTGATATGTATTTATAGTCATGCACCTGATATGCTATATTTCCCCCACACCCTCTTATTATACACGGCTCAGTTTCCCAGTTTGAGTTTGACTGGCTCTGGGTTGGCTTGCGGTTTCAACATTTCACAAGGCAATTTTCACCTCTGAACTGACCAAGTAATATTTAGAACAGAATCTAGACAGTTTGCACCACACTGTCCCGTAGAATCGGCAGGTCAACCAACAACTGTTGGTGGTTGTGGCTAGTCATAATTTCAAGGCCTGATTCCAATGTCGAATTGCCAGTATGTTTCTATGAATAAGTAAATATTTTTCAAAGAATTTGTAAACTTAAATTTGAGTGGTTAGACTGTGTTATTAATGGAAAGGTCCACACAGCTACACATAACTTTCTTTGTTCATTTTTAATAGCAGGTTGCAGGTTGTAAGCACCAAAGGAATACCCAGACATCAAAGGCATAGAAAAAAGAGGGACTGAGACAGACCCTAAGTCCCTGCATCTCATATAATTTCCATCAAAACTTCCAAACCCATCCACGAAATGTCTGGGGACAAACCACACTAACTCACCAAACTATCAGCTTAGAGGGATCATTGGTCCTGAATGCTCCCTGATGTGAACTTGGCATCCCCTCTGATATTCCCATACATATGGCTTCCAAATAGATTTCCAGCAAATTTGCTTGATCTTGGCTCAACACTATAAAATTATAAAACCACCAGATCAAGTCTGGACTCACTTAGGCTAAGGGGTGGCAAGTGCCACACCTTGCCATATCCAGTTGACACCCATGCAAGGTAGAAAGGATAGAAAAGAGAGGAAAATGGTAAAAAGAACGGCAGAGGTTTTGATCGCTGTAGGTGACTAGCACTAACATTCGGCGGATGGTGATGTACAGGAAGTAGCTAAGTCCATCCCTGTTAAGTTTACATGATGTGCAGGTTCACCATCAACCCAAACAAGTTCTCCCAATATGATGATGATATCAGAAAGATATTTAGGTCCCAATTTCACCAAACGATGCAGGTAGCATTTATAGACAACTATTGACGTTGTCTCAACTTTCATTGTAGCACGATATTTTACATAGGTTTTCAATGTGCTGGGAAAGAAACACCTGGGAGAGCACAGAGTGTAATCTTTGGACAAAGTTGAACAATGGACCCACTCCGCCTTGTGAAACACTTACAGTAGTTGTATCTCTGCAAATAGCACCTCAGGCCTCTGAACCTAAATTAACAGGGACGTCACTGTTGGTTTTAGCCCAGCATGCAGTCGGAGTTGCTTGGTGAAAGTAGCAGATATGTTTGCACTCCTAAATCAGGAAGCCCGCAGCCTTTCTGTCAGCCCTGTCCCACACGACAGACAGCCTGTCAGCAGCTAGCTACGGTCCCACATCTGGGAAAGCCATTCCCCGTCTCTCGTCGGCTAGCCCTCAGCTCTCCCACACTGACTAAACACCTTCAGACAAATGTGAGGACTCACAGGCCCAATTCAGTTTGCGCAGGGAAGAGCAAGCGTTATATCAGCAAAATAGCCAATATTCAGAATACCTTGCTATTAACCAACTGTCTGCAATAAGAGAAAAACTTGCCAAATAGCATTGGTGAAAAAATAAAGCCTCTTTGCACCTATCATGGTCATGCCCATGTAAATTATACAGTTGTGGTCAAAAGTTTACATACACTTGTAAAGAACATGTATATCATGGCAGTCTTGAGTTTCCAATGATTTCCACAACTCTTATTTTTCTGTGATGGAATGATTGAAGCACATACTTCTTTGTTACAAAAAACATTCATTAATTTTGGTTCTTTCATAAATTTATTATTGGTCTTCTGGAAATATGACTTGACCACAACTGTATGTACATCTCATTGTTTTGCCCACAAAATATTTATTTGTAGGCGAGGCCATGCAAATCAAGATTGTGCCCAATTCACAGTTCACAACGCCAGAAGATCCCTTAGAAGGTGCCGTAAAGACTTTGCACAAAAAAGTTTGGTCATTTAAAATGGCTGCTATCATTACTGCAAGATGCAGGCATCATTACCAGCAAGTCAGGAAAGCGAGGGAAGAGGGTTTTCCATCCTAGAATCTCAGATCAGATCAGAGAATGCTCAATTATAAAAGGGATTTGGGGCGCAAGGGTACCAGCCTTGGTGGATTAGTCTTAAAGCTGAAGCATTCAATTTGCACTTACAGTTCATTATGAAGGGGGTATTTGCATGTGCAGTGCTCGTTTTGAGGGCTTGTATGTGCCACAATTTGCTTTGGTTGAATTGGTTAGTAAATAAGACAAATATCTCTTAGCTCAAGCAACTGAGGTGCTTGAGAAGAAATGCGCAAATTGCCCTTGCTATGCCCTTAATGAATCTGGACCTCGATTTCTGTACTGCCACACTTGGCCTCTGGTAGTCCACTGGAAAGCTCCAAAAAGAAAAAAATACCCTCCTGTCTTCTATACTTCTGCTGCCATCCCTCCCTCCTCCTCTCTTTCAGCCTGGATGACCCTCCATTACTAGCTATATTGTCCCTTGACATTTTCCTCCTCCAAGTTGGTTGATTTCTTTGTTGTGTCTGAGATGCTCTCCTGACTCCCTCTCCATATGCTTGACATAACCAAACAAATCTGCCAACACCATGTGAATGATCTGGCACACTCGTGGAGGCAAAGAAGTCAGGATGGAGGCAGGAGGGAGGTTTTTTTGAGGATCCAGGCATGGTTTATCATTGTGGTGGCTGGGGACTCACTGCTCACATGGTGCTAGGGGAAGAGCTGTCAAAAAACAATACATTCCTCTCCAAATCTCCATGTGATGGTGTACCCCTCCCCCACATACAGTCATGCTGGAAAGTTTGTGAACCCCTTGTGCAATTATAGAAATTTTGAGTTTTTACAATACATTAGTGCAGGTGCAAAACGTGAACATCTTATCAAAAAGACTTGGGCTCCAGCAGTCCACTGAGACAAATAATATATAAATGGAAAGCATTTAACATAACAGAGACTCTGACTAGAAGTGGACATCCTTGTAAAATATCACTAAGAGCCACAAGAAAAATATTAAAAGTAGTTGCATCTGTCAACAATAAGAAGAACACTGAATAGAAATAGTATTCATGCAAGGGTGAAAGATCCAGGAGAGTTGACAATTGGGGCATGAGATGGAGTGAATGAGAGGAAAAAGCTAAGCTAAGATGGGTAGATAGGGCAATAGAAATAGTATTCATGCAAGGGTAGCCAGGAAGAAGCTTCTGCTGTCTAACAAAGCTGCCCATCTTAAGTTTCTTA
>OOFE01050263.1:0-14882 GCA_900323365.1 Monocentris japonica
TGAGGGAGGTGCGAGCCGAGGGAGACGGCGCTGAACACCTGCCGTCAACACTGGGTCGTATTTATGATTGCTGATTGCAAATAAAGCGGCCTGTTGGCCCGTTAACTCTGCCCTCCTGCCTTTGTCTCTGTCTGTCGCGGCCCCGGGTGTAGCAAGCCTTGCTACAGTAGTCTTTGCAAATAATTCCTAGTGTTTGTTTTAACCTGCTTGGACTACCAGATATGGTTGCCACATCAGGACAAATCAAATAATATGTTGTCTATGACAAAAAAATACACACAATTGATTTTCAGATATTTTCCTGAGATCTAAACTGTCTAGCACTCACTGCAGATGCTTGTACAAGGGCTGAGCAGAAAAACACACTATGGGATGGCACACTCGTCTCTCCCTCGTAGCTTCACATCCAAGCCATGTATTTCTTGATCATCGGATTTTCAAAAGACATTTTTTAAAAGAAAAAGAAAAAAAAACTCATCATCCTTAACCCAACTTCTTCTCTAAATTTTAACATATTATTCTCATAATCATCATAATGGTGCAACCTATTGCAATCCTTGCCCTTTTTATGAGTGACACTGGGCTGTGATTACATATTAGAGAAGAATATCCCCTTTCAGTGTCCTAATGGGTTTTAGTTTGAAGTTTCAAGGTGAGTGGCTGCTGTTCATTGAACTTCACATTAAAGAGGATTTTCATGCCAGCCCTCAGTGCTCTCTCTCTTTCTCTCTGGTACTACACACCCCAATTGTAATCTAAAACATCTGGACTGGAGATATTCCACTTTAACAAATCACACTTCAGTTCTCAAAGGAAAGTATCTACTATATGTCATTAGCCCAAATAACCCTTCTGAAAAGTACATGGCAAAGAGTCAAAGGAGTTTTGTTCACATCACATTTGAAAAACAAGTTAATATTTGTTTATATCAAAGAACATATGTTTTGAAGCATTTTACCATTCCCTTCAACAGATACATACCCTCTTGTTTGCAATCAATTTCTCAACAAACACCCCCTCGTTGGCATTCAGCACAATTTAGTGAGAGAGCAGGCTAGCAGCCATGATAAATAAGGGGATTTTTTTTTTTGTCTATTGGCAAATGAGTGAAGTATGCACATCTACACTGTGCAAAAGAACTGTGAGGAAAGCTGCCTCGAATTGGTGTGATGACATTTCTGGGTTACCTCTCAAAGCTTTGAGCACACAAGCCCACACAAACACACACAAACAAACATGCGTGCACACAGCGTACTATACACTTACAGGTGCTGACATAAATCAAAGTCTTTAAAATGTTAAAACTCTGTAGAGTTGATGAGCCTGGGAATGAGATGAAATCCTAGGATAATGTCTGTATCTAATGAACTTAAGTCATCATCAGCAAAGAGAGGAAACAGAAAGAGAAATAGAGAGAGATAAGCAGACAGACAGACAGACAGAGAGACAGATGGACAGACAGTAGCAAAAAGATGCAAGAGCCAATGTACATGCATACAGCAGCACATATAGTGTATAATTAGAAACCTGCAAATTCAGAACATAAAGTTGAATTTCTCATGGATTTTGATGTTATTTTTTTCTTTTGTGAGATGTTTAATTTTCTCCAACTCTGTGGCTTCCTTTACATTCATCCAAAAGATAAAAGCGCTATGAAAAATATACAATATATCAGCTGCATTCCTCCTTCCTTTTAACCCTTTTTAAGTATTATATGGAGGCCTATGCTTTTTGAATATACGTCACCAGAATTGGAAGGAGCAGCCCACATCTCCCTAGGACTTGTTGGAGATAAGCCACCTGCACCTATCTGATCCCAAATAAGAAGATTGGGCTTATTGAAAAAGCAGTGGCATTCCAGCGTCCCATGGAGAGATTTTATTGGACCAAAGCAAAGGCCATTGCTTTAACCCCTCAATCTTATTATGACTAAGGTAGGCTTAAGTCCAGTCTACAACACTACTAAAGCAACAGTAGTCCATCCTTATATATTATAATACAGGCATAAATGTTACACGCTTTGGCGTTATTTGGTCAGTTACCTACAAAGCTTCATTCCATCTGACAAACTTAATCTGTATGCCTACATCTGATTGAATTTGAAAGCCCAACACAGATCTGACAAGGCTTTAAAACTAGATGCATCCACAAGCACACATTGTTTGGAAAGAGTCCCTCAGATATGGAAAGACTATATATATTACAATCTCACCCACTGAACGTGAAAGAGTTTTTGAATCTGCCTTGCTAGACTTTCAAGAGCAGACATAACACTGTAAAGGTGCTTCTGGCGCTGGCTTCTTGTGTGTAGATAAAAAAAATAGCATCACATTCAAAGAACTATGCATCATCCTTCTGTCCAAGTACCTGCTGTATAATCTCTTAAAAATGGTAGTTCAATTTTAATCCCATATTCTTGAAGCTTTGGCTTCACAATAAAGCTTAAACGATCAGATTTATATGCTGTTGTGGTTACACCCTTAATCCAATATAATTTATTCTACCAACAGATCTGCTGTGTAAAAGTGGACTCTTTTATTCTTGCCCAATGCAATTCTGGTGCAACTTTGACGCACTGGGTGGTGCCGGAGCCTTTGGTTAAAAAAAACATCAGTGATTCTAGACTCACAGCAAGCGATGGTGCTCTGTTCACATTAGGAACGCAATGCAAATCCACTCAAATGCTTGTCATTGAGATTCACATTCTTGCCTCCCAACCCCACACCCGCACAAAGCAGATACTGTACTGTACTGTGCTGTACTGTACTGTAGCTAGCTAGCTAGATAGATAGATAGATAGATAGATAGATAGATAGATAGATAGATAGATAGATATAATTCATTTGATTCAATGTGACAGAGTAAAAAGAAAACTTGAGAATCATTCATAGCAGCACAGTTTTCTTTCTCTTCTCTCCTTAATCTCTCTTTCAACATTTGTGGAGCTTGAAATGCTGAAGGTTCATACACAGACATCAGACTTTTCTCCAAAAAACTCCAGTGTTATAGCCTGTCTCCCAAAAGGAGTTAATGGGCTACTGCAATAAAATGATAGATGCTAACAAGAATACAGAATCACAAGGTTTGTGCTTTCCCATTTCATGTATCAGGGAGAGAAGCAGTGTGCAGATGAGGATGAGTTAGTGCCATGCAGCGTCTTGTGCAGCTATTGGAACTAGGCCAGTATAAAGTTTTGGGCTTTAGTTCTCAAATTAACAGCACTTGGTATTTCAATTGTTGCTCAGAAACTGTATGGCAAGCTGGAATTATGCCAAGCTACTGTGAGCAAGGCAGAGAGGTCCGATCCAATGCTTTTCAAATGCACACAGAGCCCCTCAAACCGCATCTGGATGAATATTACATTTCATGCAGCATACAGCATAGCCTAATGTCACATATTTGCCTAGCATACTGCTGCGGTGAAAGTTTGAGCAATATAATACATATGTCAACTCATCAGTTGTGATGAAAAAACAGTTTTGACCGTATTCCCCAGCTGTAATAGACTGTATGCTAAAGTGAGTATATGAGAATAATGTGCAGTTCATCTTGTTAACAATAGGTTGCACATAGCTTTGAAACCCTACTAAATGAGAAGCACTATACTGTTTAGACATTACCAGATACCAGGAAGAACTTTGTCAACTTTTGGAGGTATCCACTGCCAAATAGCACTGCTCTAAACTCTATTTCAACACTTTCAATAATCAACAGTAAGCTGGGCCAGACACATAGCACTGGCATAACAAAGTATTTTTCCTCCAAAGGTTGAGTCATTTATTGTGATTCACTGGGATTACTTAATGCCGGCATGAGGTCTTATGAATGCCCCGACTATGAAAGGATGGGCTGCTGCACGCTCTTAGCTCGAGACGTTAAGTACACTCATGAACTGACACTACAAACGAAACATTCTAATAATCTTTTTTACTGTTTCAGAGGGCTCTTTATAAGTCTATTGCTGCAATGCAACTGTGACTTTGATTTTTTTTGTCTTGCACAGTCATGGTCTGAATTCTGACACTGGTGTTAATAGAAGAGTGTTAAGAGGATCACTGCCTAAGCTAGTCATCATAATATAACACACTGCGTTTAGTTAATAATAGACCTTCAAAATGTCTGTGAAATCTTAGAATCAATGCTTCCACAGTTTTGTGAATAGAAACATCAAGAATTGATTTAAAGAACAGAGGAAAATGACAAAGTCGGAGAGGCTATTTTCACTGGTGAAAGGTCTTTGTGTTAGTCCTTTGTGTGTGGGATGTGTTTAAACACTTAAGTTCTTCTTCATTCTCAGATGTACAAATACAGAGTTGCTAAGCCTAAAGTGACCTTGAAAATAAAGCAATCTATTGTCCCCAACACAAATATTCTAGTTGAGTAATGGCCAGTTAGTTGACTTATCAATTAAGGGGGAGAAAAACCCCTTAAAACACAAACACAAAGCAAAACAATGGTGATATTTATTCTGTCTGAGCTTTTATGAGAGTGTGTTGGCTTGTAAAACAACTTATTTCACCACTATCCTACCTGTCCTCATCTCAGTGCCATATGAAAGTTCTTTTGTAAGCATTTCCTCAGTGTGTCCTTCTAGTGCCTACCCAGTAAGTCAGGCGTGAAATGTAGGCAGGACAACAAGAGCACGACTACAACAAAGACAAATAGCACTATATCCATTAAATGGTCATCAGAGGAGACAAAAAACCCACCTTCAAATATTTATAGGATTAAGCAACATCTGCACTAACAATGAATAGCCCAATCAAGTCCTGCAAAGATTAACTAATAGGGCAATGAGCGTAGCCAATGTCACTACTTCAGGGGAAGAGGGCATAGGGAAGGATTAATTTCTGTTATGTTCCGGTATCCCATGCTGCATTTCTTTATGTGTGGGTTGTCATCCAATGAGCTCCCTAGATACCTATGGTTATCATGGCCGATGATCTGGCAGAGGTCTAACCTCTCTTCATTGATTGAAGACTATGCCATTTAAAACCAGAGTGAAGGGCATTGTTGCGGTAGATTGCAGGTCTATGTTATTAAAAGTGACCTGTACGTTGGCCATAACCTTCAGCGACAGGTAAATGTAATGAGCTTCTAGATAGATCACAATCATCTGCACGCATTTCAGCAGCACATCTTGCATTCATTATGCATCAAATTGTTTGGTAAAATGAGCCCTAAATCTTTTTACTAGCTCAGTGTAGGGTCTTTGATTTTCTTTTTGTTTCATGTCAAGTTTATTTGAAGCAAATGTTGTTTATTTCTTATACGGCCCTTTATCACAAACAAGCCTCAAAAGACTGTACAGACCTAACTAGGTCAAGCTGATAGACAATCGAATTTATGACACAATCAATTATCAATCAATTATGACAAACAAGATTACAGAATATGATCAGAACAAAGGCACATAAAAACAGACTAACGGGTTGAGTAGTAGAGTACTGAAAGGACTTAACACAGTGGAGGACATAGCAAAACCTATGTAATCTGTCTAAGGTAGTTTAACTTGGATGGCACACCAACCTGAGGCACAACCTCTATGAAGACGAGGAAAAACTCCCAGAAAAACCCTAAAGAGGAAAAAATGTCAGAAACCTTGGGCGGGGCAATTCAAGAGGCACCCCGCCCACCAGGACAGCTGGCCGTGCAATAGATGTCAGGACAAAATATAGGGCAGGCCATATAGTTCTGTGTGTATATTCATATTGTGGAAACCAATTGACTTCAAATAATCTCATTCAAAGTTAACCAAGGACAATTCAGCAATTTAAATGTTTTTTTAGTCTCCAAGGGCAAGAATGCAAATTATAAATAGTTTCATTATTTTAGGATGAGCCAAAGTGTATCTTGTGCTGTTACAGTAATTTGTTTATAAACCAATTTTAAGTTTTGTATATCCGACTGCAATCTTTGTGATGAAAGAATGTCAGTAACTACAACAGCTATCCATCCCCTGGAAGCCTACTGGGCCCTAGGAGCAGTGATCAACACGACAAATAACTTCTGATTGAAATAAACCTTCTTTCATAGAGTCAAATGAAGCATGCTACAGATGACACATTTTCCACAGAATATCATTAATCCATTTTCATGACTGAAACTTCCATGGGAAATCTAAGTGAATTACTTTGCACTTCTTAGGTATTACATGGTGCCATAATATCCCAACAGTATTAATTTACACTGAACAAGCATTTCGCTCTCTCCCATACCAAACCAGACATGCCATTTATCCAAATGTACCAGGTGTCATTCGTGCTAGCAAGTACAAAAGCTTCCTCTTGGCGTATCTTTCCTTCAAGTCTCAAATCCACAAATCCTGAGACTGTGAGGATGATAGGTAGCTGTGCAACTGATCTTTCAAAAATTCAATAGCGCACTCAAGAATTACAGAAAGTGCAGAATTTCTACATCATAACAGGATTGTGTTTAACAAACTTCTTCAACTATGTTACACAAATGTAATCTATTCAGCTAAATCAGTAGTTACCAACAGTATTACCCAGCATAAACCAAGTCACAAATGATGATTCACCAACAACAGGCCATAGCATTTCCTCTCCAGATGGCTGTCTATTTGCCTAAAAGGCTGTAATTGTACAGCAATTAAAATGAGAGTGGAACTAAAATTAAGACACATAAAATTCATCAAAACTGACTTTGTAACAATGCAAAAATATGTCTTGTATAAGAGGTCACTTTCACGGGTGCAGCTCTCAGTCATGTGGTCCACCCAGTGGGGCAGGAAGGATCCCAGACAATGGGTGAGAGTCAGCCCCAGTAACCAACCAGAGGAGGTGATGTATTGCACACTAACATGGAACAATGCAGCCAGTTTCACCTGAAGGCGGATGTTTCTAGCCCATCAATTTGTTTCAAAGGACAGAGCCGCCCTGTGACATCCTCAGTAGAGTATTTGTTAGCAACTGTCTCCAAAGACACCTGCTACCTTGAGCAACAAGGATGAGATAAGTAGAAAATAGAATTGGTAAAATACCAAATCTGAGGATTTCAATTATCACAGTGCTCTCTTTCTTTCTTTATGTCTTTCTTTCCACTTGAAATGAATGTGAAAGCTAACTTGATACAAGGATCATGAAAATTTGTTGTTGATAACCTAGGATAGCCAATTGTTTTGTGAGCTTTCTGAAATACAGCAGTGAATCTCTCTTGTGCATGTCACTGAACCCTTGGAGTCCCTTTCACTCTGACTCCTGCTCAGAGATGTTTTTCAATATGCTATACACTAATGAACTACTCATGCTGCTGAAATAGGACCTAGGATGACCATTATGACTATGTGGAAGTATTATCCATACTCCTACACAGACACAGAGCAGGTAAGCTATAATGTAACAACACCCTTCATCTAACTCCATCTCCTCATCCACCCTGCATCCCACTGTGGATCCGTTTACAGTAGGACTCAGCTTTAAAACAGATGGACAAAATCCCTCTACATTTCCACAAATTTAACTGGGATATGATTAATTGAGGGACTAGTTCAGGATTTATTTTTAACTCACTAAGGCTTGAAACAAGTCGACCCAAGGCACCTCGGCTCCCCGCTCTCCTCTGCATTCATTATGCCAGCCTACCAGGGAGTATTATGTCTTGTAACGGCTGACGCTGAGACTTGACACTGTGAGGCTTAGGGAACCAAGCGGTCTTACAAACTCTCCTCTAGGCACACTCCCGGTATAGAGACTGAGGTCTGTCTGACACGGGTGACTCCTGAGGCAAGTATGTTGCCAAATGAATAGAGACAGGCAGCATGGCATGACCCACTTCTAAAAGGGCTACACTGCTTTCCTCCTGTAAATCCTCCATATACTGCTGTGCACCATACATGGAAATATCTGAAGTGGGCAAGAGCTTAAACATTCCTATTTGCTGTCTTCACCAAAGAACTGGAAGGGCAGAGGAGGAACTGTGAGAGAGGCAGGACTTACATGAAATGACTGCATGTTGAGCCAGTGGGTCAAATGAGTCTGTAATCGATTAGCCATCTCTATACACAGCGGTCTGACATTTGTTGGGTGAGACCCTACATTAGACTGAGAATGCGAAATTGACCTTCTTGTGATGTCATCGTGGTCAATAATGGTACAGTTGCAACAGATACAGACTCCCTTGCATCCCTGCTCTCAGTGATAGCATCTGGCTCTGTCTAGAGGCTGAATACGTGAGATCTTCACATGTATCTCTGTCCTAATTAAGTGATCCAGTTTGTTAAAAGAAGGGAAAAGTGATGGACCGCGAGGAGACCAACGCTGGACGAACCGCTTCTTAATGTGAAAAAACACAGAGCAGTAGCCAGGAGGCGAAGATTATCATTGAAAGATCGCCAAAAAATGCTACGTAGCGATGTATATTTCTGCCTTCCTGACATGATGACTCGGTGCACTATACAACCAATACAAGTGCGCGCGCCTAACGCACGAGCTGACTTGGCCCCTCAGCATCAGAGAATTTGCGCGCGGATAAAAAATACAAATAAAAAAACACTGCATTTCAAACAAGAGCCTATTTCACCCCGATGAAAAAACAATCGAGTAGGCTAACCAGTCGTGTAGAGAGGCAGTTTACAGGCGGTAGTTTTCTGTCGCTAAATCGTGCTGTGCTTTGGCAGGCAAGAAATTACTGGTGCTCGTGTTCTGCAGACAACATATTTATATATAGTCGCACACTAGATTTAACACAATTACTCCGTAAGTCTGAGACCTCGGGCTACCTGGTTTTCGTTTTGAGTGACAGTCAATTCAGTTGGTTACTGTAGCTTCAATGTGGCACAAATGCTTCAACCACCATTTATCAGTTTGTGGTAGTCCCTAATGCCACACAGCAGGTAGCACATGTATTATTAAAAATAAAAAAACCTGATTCTGACATGTCCATAACAGGCACTGTCACTTTTCCCCACTCACCTTTCGCCAGCTGCGGGACAGCGGCGCTCACACAGAGGACGATGGAAACGAGTAGCGGTCCCATCCTCTCTCGGAACAAGCGGGTCTCACTTCCAAGGTTAAGGAAGATGTGCTAAAAAACGCGGAGCAATACCCAAAAGTTCTCCTTCCTTTCTGAGCCGTAGGGTCGCCCTGGGAGCTGTTGTATCTCCTCTCACATAAAGTCCTCTTGAGTACTGATATTAACGCCTAGTGCAGAAACAAATGGACAGTGGCCGCCAGGTCCCCTACAACTGCTGCCTTCTACTCTCTTACCGCAGTGGTGAGATAGTGGGAGAGAGTGATGGTGCGTGCGCTCAACGCTCCGGGACAATCAATGTAAAGCCACCCAGAATAACAAAAACAAAAACTTCCGGTCATAACCTTCAAAATAAAACACTTATTTGTGAACTCACTGCAGCGTTTCGTGTGTACGACGCCCAACCAAAGTAAAAAGGTGAAAATAAAGGATATATTTAAAGAGGAATCTGTACTAATCGAACTTACTTTTTTTGCTCGTAAGTCATTTTCGCAGCATGTAAAGCCTAATCACATAGCCACATAGGCCTGTGCGAGGTGGCTTATAAATAGAAATTCACACAATATTTCATGTATTTATTTCACTGAGCATTTTATGCGATTGTTGTTGCTGTGTACATCTAAATACTTATGCTTCGGTTTTGAAGGAAAAATCACCTAACATCCGGTGTTGTTCTGGTCGTGTTGAAGTAGCTCCCAGGACAAGCGGTATCACCCGGAGACTGATGAGAGAAGAGCGATTCACGGTCGGATCGCGGCAAACCGATTGAGGCGCTGCCTCACTGACTGAGACAAACCCTTGCTCCTCCCCGCCGGATGAAACGTACTTCCAACATCCTGCGGGGTTAGGATTTTAAATTGTATAATCAGCCTCTTCAACCTCTACCTCTCCCGAATCTCCTTTTCTGTCTCGATGCTTCCTGTTTCAAGCCCGAGGAGGTCGGTTGGCTCGCTGATGAAATAAGCTGTGTCAAGTCCCATTTCTGAGCTGTCTTCTTGAGTTTTAAGGCCAGATTTTTGATAACAATTATTTGGTGTCCTTATTTGAAAAAGTGATTTATATGTCATATGATGTCTTACATGGACATTTGATTATCTTTGAATAATGTTAAATGTAGCTTTTTTTGGATACTTGTGTTGTTTTCTGCTGTCATTGGTTGAAAATAAAGAAAAATCACGAGTATGCACAGTGGGAGGAGTGGTGGTAGGGGGCGTGGTCAGTTTGAAGTTGTGTGCACTTGTCAGTGGAAAGAAGTGTTTGCAATAAGCTTCTATGTCATGAGATACTGACTCTCCAATACCACTTGTCCACGTCTGAACACATTTATATGCACATTCATATTCCTACAAATACCACGGTACCTTGGCTGAATCTCAAGTGCCCCGGAGTCTCTGGCGCCACTACTTGGTTAAATATGGTTTTATCATAGAGGAATAGTTGGAAGTGGTCTCCTTCCATCCGTTCATTCATTTTTCAGTTTATTTATTAGTTTATTTGTTTGTTCGTCCATCGTGTAATATTTCAGACACCACTGCTGTAATTTTGAAACTCCATAGATTGATGCATCTCACCACTGAGCTTTTCAATATTACACTGATTGGCCCATGGTGGGCACTATAATTACAAGTCAAAACAAGAGGTCTTAAAATGCATTCTTGCAGTTTTGTATCCTCCATGACCCGTTAACGTAATATCTAATGGCTGAAGTATGATTCCAAAACAAAAGAAAGCCAAGGACAGATGAAGATCCTTGAAGTTTACTTGCCACTGGCAGATGCATCAGATGGTGACATGCCCAACGAGAACAAATAGGAAGAATTACACATCATGTCCAAACAGCACTATAGTTTATAGTATAGAGCTGGTTGAAACAGAGGGGGAAATGAATAGCTGTGTGTATTATCTGATTGAACAAAGTCAAGCACACAAGCTGTAAAGATTCCTATTCTGTGCTCACATTCTTGAGATGTTTCTCTCCAAGCAAACATGGCAAGAATGTTCTCCTCAAGGACAAAATTATCGATTTGGGATTCTTGGATTTGGTAGTCGCTTAAAGTGACACGTGTTAGCAATTGGCTGTGAGTGGGACTGCATCAGTCGTAGTTTCCTGTTGCCTTGTTTAATACTGTACTTGCGAACCCATTTATATATGTGTCACTTGCAGTGCCATGATAGTGATTTTTTTTCTTTATCGCACTTGAATATTTCCACACATTGTATTTAATGCACACATTGGATGTGCTATAATTGGAGAAAGGACAGGGCAAGGCTCAGAATTTAAGCTGATGTCATAGTCCAACATTCCACGCTTATCAGTCTGACCTTGAGGTGTTCTAGAACTGCTGGAATCATTAAAGATATCAAGTGTTCCATGGTTTAATGTAGATAGAGACCTATAACCATATGCACTTGGTTAAGGCAACCAATAAATCACCCAGAATACCCATAGTAAAGTCGCCTATCATCTTAATGAGACATTGCCCTCTCTTTCAATGATCACAGCTCCTCCCATTGTTTCAGGTTTCCAGCCTCTGCTTCCATAGGAGATGATTGTTAGCATATGGTTATTTTGAGAGTGCTATGATTATTAAGGAAGATTACTAAGAGGAAAAAAATTATTGCACACTGAAAAGTCCCAAGCAGGTTTCCAAATCAAGAACTCACTACTAGAGAACTCATGCTAATGTTGCATATCAGTGGTTCTATCGAGAAATCAATAAATAATAATAATATTATTTATTTACCTTTTTGTTTAGACTTGGATTAAGGATTTAATTCACAAAAAACATCAAAATATTTTGTTCTTTTGATTGGCTTTTGTGCATTTACACTCTCAAAAGTAACAAGGAAATGCTCATTAAGCTTCTGTTTCATCTGCGCCGAAGAGAAACAAGCTATCAAACAATAGGGAAAAGATTACAGAGTGTTTCCCAGTGGCTGGGGGGCACCTGCTGGCAAGTCTATACAGTAAGTATGAGTCCCTTGACCTCTTCCCTGTTGTCACTCCCAGTCGATACTGTAGGAACTCTATTCTGTAGAACAAATCCTCCAGACTTCTATATCTAAACCTCCTCACCGCCAGTCCATCTTTGAACACACACCTCCTCTCCTCTCCTTTGACCTTGTCTTCCCAGGGCTTGTTGAGAGGCTCAGCTCAGACCACTGAATCCTCTTCAGCTCACATCCATCCTCATTTAGACCACGGGGACCCATTTAGGATGAGCAACGGGCTGGAAAACACAGTGACCTTCTCATATTTGACTCCTTTACTGCTGTTTTTATTTCACTCACTAAAATGGGCACTGTGTTTTCATTTCTAACAGAGTTACAGAGTTGGAAGGGGTGTCCATTCTTTCTCTACCAGTCATAATCCACACCTTGAAGGGCATAAGGTTTCCATTCTCTCGTCCCCATGGACAGAAGTGCTAAATACTTTTTTATGTAAAGCAGCACTTATGATGCAGACTTCATCTGAAATTGAAACTTAATGAGTAGAGAATCGATGATTCATACTGAACACATACTGTTGGCATGGCATTATTATCTTAAATGCCCTCAGCATTCTCGTGGCATAACCACAATGAGGTTAACTTCTCTCTATAAATGTGGACAAGGGGATAACCACTTTCCTCTTTTCCTTCCTTGCCTCTCTCCCTGTCTCTATCAGTATTCTCCCTTCTCACCCTCTCTCTTCTTGCTCTCTTCCCTTCTCTCTGTGTCTCACAGGGGGGAAAGAGGGTTTTCATATCCACTCGCTCCCTTTTTCATCTCCCATGTCTCCAGGTCTTTGTGCTCTCCTTCCCAATCAGGCTTCTTGAATCGTGTTCAAGGCCTCCCTCTTTTTCTCTGTATTCGTCACAAAGACAGTCTAACAAATGCCTTAGGCAGAGAAAGAGAGGAAGGAGAGACAGTGAAGAGAAAGAGCTAGTGGTGGAGGTTGGATGGGTGGAGGGGGGCTCAGAGCAGGATGGCAACAGGGAGATGGTAAGGGAGATAGATGAAGAGAGTGGGAGAGACAGAGAAAGCGAGGGGCAGATTGAGACAGTAAGGAAGGCAAGCAACACCAAATTAGATACTCTTGGAGCAGAGACACTGAATTAATTCCAAAGAGAATATTGCATTGTATCTTCTTTTCCCTTCCTCTCCCTCCATTGGGATACAGAGTGGAGTTATGTTCCCCCAGCAGGCTTCTCTGTTTCTCTGTTCTCTTTACTGTTAGTCCCATGCCACCGATACCACTGGCGTCAGCCCGTACTTTCCCCGCTATGTCATTCTGCTTATGATACTTTTGTTGCGGCAGATACACTGGCTGCTAACATTACAAATGCACGGAAAATGAGCTTTTGATAGAGCTTTGATTGTGATGTGCAATATAAAGCTATTTCATGCATTTTCTCATTAGAGATGAGGCATATTTGACAACTGCCACAATAGCACTGGATATTTTATTACTAAAAAAAAAATAGCTGTCAAGATACTGCATTTACATCAAACATATTACTCTATTTTTTTCAAAATTTCCATGCAATTTTACAATCACATCCACTATTTTTTTTCAGTGTTCCAGTATGAATGAAATATGATACATTGCCCTGCGAGGAACATTTTCCGTACCTCGCCTCTTCTGTGTGACCATAATTACGGTGGTCTGCCACTGTACACTCTTTACCATCTGTTTCCACTACAAATACATCCAAGGGAACAAGTTTGGCGGGCTCTTGAAACACTGGCCTAAGCCCCCAGATCCAGAAACCTGCATTTTCAATTGAAATTATGGTTGGAAATGATATTTGGCTGGGTGTGCTGACTAAGTCATCTATGGTTAACTGGTGTTCCACTCTGCAGCTTTTTGTCAGTTTGTGCTGAATGCATATTATAGAGTATAGACTAGATAGGACTAGGAACAGGCAGTGTGTAGGTAGTTCTACTGAAGGACTAACATGGTCATTCCCCCTATTGCAACTTTCCCTCCTGTAGCGTATTTCACACTGTTTAAATCTTCTTGACACATTCAGATGTTGCCCATGTAAAATCATTGTATTTAAGATTTAAGACTGTATTTAAGATCAGGGATGGAATTTGTAACAGCCTGCAAGTCAAAGGCTAATAGTTTTTACTCTGGAAGAGTGCAAAAATGATCCTCACCAGCAGAGGCTTTGGGTTAATGGAGAAAGTAAGGCAATGACACCCAGCTCATGACACTCAATGACAATCCATCGACTATGCAGTGTTCCGACACTGCATAGGATACTTTACAATAGTGATGACATACAGTACATAAGTGCATACATTTTTAAACTTTCCATTTCCAATCTTATCTTAACATATAGGTCTGTTTTACTTGCTTACAAATTATACAAACGTAAGCATAGCATTTAAAACTCATATTTAGCTATATTGTTAGTCCTAGGATCAAATGCATGGTCAGTCAGAGAATGAAAAAAATATCTTAATCAAACAAATCCAAACCTAAACAAAGCCATTTTCAGCAGGTGGTGCCTACTGTACTTATGAATTGAGACATTTTGGACAGGGATTATAAAGGATGTGTGTTTAGGTTTTAGCATATAGTAGTACACTCAACTGCCATGCCCCAGCCACCAGAACACGTACACACACACTACATACTCACACACACACACACACACACACACACACACACACACACACGTATGGCCCCATTGAAGGGTGGTCAGGCATCATAAGAGCTTGATCTCATATTTTTGACATCTGCAACTGTAACTTTCTACATTCCAATGCTGTATATCAACAAAAGCAAATGGCTTGGGTGTATCATATTTCCCAAGCTAAGATTAATATACTGTTCATCTGCATGAGAGAGCAGGATTGTGAGTTATGAGCATATCCTCCCCTCCTCCTCCTCCCCTCCC
>OOFE01050263.1:23155-41699 GCA_900323365.1 Monocentris japonica
GTGAAAGGGGTTCCTGGGGGGGGGGTGGTTTGCTCATGAAAGCATGTTACAGTGGGAATTAACTCTCCAACTGATGCGGGTGGTTGTTCCATCAAAAGGATCGGCAAAAGGAACTCAATACATGTTATGCAGAGATGTGTTGAATCATTGATGCCTTACAGAGTTTTAAATATGTGGCTTTTTTGCATTTGTATGACATGGGTACATTTTAGCATCTCTACTTATGGCACAGGCATTTACAATAGAGGAGCACTGCTTCTTCAGCTACCTTGCACAAAGACAGGGCAGTGCTTGAAGCATGTGGGAAAGAGTTGAAAGAATGATCATAATAAGTAGATTTTGAATTCCTTCACATTAATAGCAAGTGATGCCTGAATACATCAAAGGCTGAAGGGCTGCAAGCAGAATTTGAAATAACATAATAAAAGCCACATTGAAATTTAGAAAATGACTTTTTCACCTTGTGAGCTAATTCTCCGTATCATAACATACCCCTATTTAACAATTAACGCCACAAATTATATTAGATGTATTATATTATATATATATATGACAAAAAATATCAAATCAAATAATCAAATCCCATCAAATAAAATCTGCAACTTCACAACTTTCAAAGTGAAATGAGTGGCAACGTGGTACAGCGATGTGCTGTCACAACCAAAATGTGCTTTTCCTGAGATGCAATAATTGTGTCCCAGTAGAATTTATTCATTTTGAAGAATCCAGAATTTGTAACAGCTAGACCAAGATTATGTACAAAGCATTTCGGAGTGGTGCTTCACACATTACATCAAGTAGCATCCAGTTCTTCTGAGTTCTTCAATGTTTGTTATGGTCCAACCTGCCCACTTTTGAACAATCCGTCCTCATGCTATGTTCCACCCCAACCTCCCTTTTCAATTTTGTGAAGATACCTAAATGTTAATCAATCTTTTGTCAATCTTATGTTAATCAACCGTATGTCACTAGTCTCGCTCGGCCAGACCTTTCTCCACACTTCGTTTCAGGAGAAACGTGAGAGAATTCGATGCACTGGAACGTTTATATTTCTGAAAATGCTCAGTCATCCAGGGCATGGCTTAGCTCAAGACGCAAAAACTGTGCCCTTCCAAAATAGATACATACGTACGTGGCTAAGAAGTCACTCTATGCTTGTTTCTTTGTTTCTTTGTCTGTTGAATTTCAATCAGGGTGATTGGAGACTCTAAGTTGCCCAGAGGTGTGAATGTGGGTGTGAGTGTGTTTGTCTGTCAATCTGTGTTAGTATGTCTTTGTATTTGCCCTGTGATTGGCTTGCAAAATGTCCAGTTTCCTTGCCTTCTGCCCAGTGCATGCTGGGATAGGCTCCAACCTACAGTGACCCTGAAGAGAAATAAACGTTGTGGTCTAGTATCAGCTGCTCAGTTACACCATGGGTAGCAGGTTGGCCTAGCGGTTAGAGAGACCAACCCATCAACAGAGGGTAGCTGGTTCAATCCTCAGCACCACCAGGAGGGCACATTCTTCTCCTCCATGATCACTGTAAAGAACACAGAACAGTTAGCAATAAGATACCACAGCTGACCAGAGGAGAGGAGAGGTGCAGCCTCTGGAATGTGTCCAGCACATTCATCATGACTCCTGGGAGCCAGTATCCATCCCAGATTCACATAACTCTCCCCCCACTGAGATAGTATCCAATCATTGCAGGGACTGTGGGAAAAGATATACCCATTGATTTCTGGGAATTCATGGCCTACTACAGACTGGGAGTGAAGCTTATGAGCAACTGTGAGGTGGTGTCATAGTGCTAAAAACAATGAGTTAAATTCATGGAACTGATACCAACCAGTGGTTATACATGTTTTTGGTACATATATTTTTGCATGGTACATGTAAATGTACTTTGTAATAGAAAGTCAAACTGATTATGATATTTACAGGCACTACAGACAGGGATTATGTGAAAAGGGATTATGAGAAAGAGAGAGCGAGAGAGAGAGAGGAAGGAGAAAGAAATAAAGAGAGAGAGAAAAATAAAAAGACAGAGAGAAAGAGTGCCTATGGTTCACAGTGACACAAGCATCACAGCAGCGACTCACTTGTCAACTGTATTGAAATAATTTGGCTCAGAAGGTAGTGAAGTGAAAGAAGATGGACTGGCTTTTTTGGAATGAGCTCTCTTTCTAGTTCCAAGGAATTGTCTTGCAGGGGTGCTATGTTTAAGACAGTCACACATGTCACATCCAGGAGGCCATCCTGTCAAAGGGCCTGTATTTATTTCTCTGTGGAAGAGCTGTGAAGTGCTTAGAGCAGTGCCAGAGAAACATTCCACTAAACCTTCACAGCCCCCTCCATTTTTCTCTGATGAAGCAGAGTGCTTGACTCCCTCTCCTTTTAAATCCTGAAAAGATTGATCATGAGCACTTGACAGGGGTCACTACCAGACCCAGTGACTCCAGTTAATCAAGTAAAGCTTTTTTCTCTGTTGAAACACCCATGATACATAAATAAACAAAAAATCAAGAAGGAAAGTGTGAACAGATATTTTGAATATGTAGCTAGCAACGGAGGTTGACAATGAAAACAGCCAACACCTCAGCTCAGTGAAAAATGGCAAACATCTATGATGTATGTCTGTTTGCTTATTCATGATGTATTCATATTCTTCCCTCGGCGTAACACGCCAAAGGCGTTTTGCTTTGGCTATCTCAAGGCACAAGAGGGTGTCTGTCAGTCAGCGAGCAAAATCGGAGAACCAAACAGGTTGCTCACCTCCTATCTGCCTTTGCTGGAAAGATAACACAAACATCTGTTGCCATACACACTCACATACACACACATGCACATGTGCATGCAGAGCAACCACACTTCAAAACAGATGTAGCAGATGTATGATCTTTTGTGACTCACTCTGCTCTCAGTATTTCAATGAAATTTAGGAGTTCTGAATATGATCCACAGATGGTTACTCTTTGTTAGAGATAACTGAATCAATATCAACTGCAAGGCTGAAATTTGAACGGAAAACATCTGATTAATGATTAAAAATGTTGTTCTGTCTTTGACACCAAACATTGGGTTGCAAAATTAATCCATACTCATTGATACTTCCACTAAAGAGACAAGCAGGCTTCCACTGAAGCTGAAAGATGAGTTCCATTAATATGTAGCAATAAGAATATTTATTGCCTTACAAGAAAATAACAGTGTTCACAGGTATATTACAATTTTCAAATACACTATTTGTATAACTTATTTGCACTTGAAAGTAAGTAACATGAGACTTGCAGAAAAATATTACAATATGTTAAATGATTTCACGAATAGCTTTTACACGTGCAGCCAAACTTTCCAATTACATTTTATTTTAAAAAGGTCTTTCTGCATATACCACTCTCGCAGTGCATTTTTGTATCGCTGTGTCTATGGCTCAAGGATTTGCTATTTGTGAAATTTTGAAAGCGTCTTTGCACAAAATGATTTAAAAGTGTAAATCAAGTCTCTGTTGGTTTGGTGCGTCGCCGTGGGCAGACACTGGCAGAGAAGTAACCAAATAGTACATGATAGAATGATGATTGGCTCAAGCAGCAATATGTGGAAACCTCTTATCATGTCTAAACACATTTTCAATACTTCACTGCCTAATACAGCATTAGTGTGCCAGGCCAACATTTCATTGTTTTCCAGCGTGACTCACATTATATTACAGAGAATTAATTCAACACAATAGACTACAGTACCTCAGTCAGCCTGACTCAATGACCGTAATTAGGTGGATGAATGATTTGATACATTGTTGTGCAAGCAGTGATCATAAAACTGAAAAAAGATCCTGCTTACTATTCCCATTAAAGCACTGGAAATATATTTCAATATGTACGAAGAGGTGAGAAGATATGTTGCTACAACTTACAAATGACAAAATAAATGCATGAACAAATATAAGCAAAAGTAAACTGGTAATTCTTGTGATGTGCAGGCTACCATATAAGTGACTGTATTCAATTCAATATGTGACTTAAGGAGTATTTTTTAAACATTGCCACTGGCTGCAAAGTTGGCTGCAAATGGCTTAGATTAGAACATGCTAGAGTAAACTGGGCTCAACAATAAGCTATATTTAAGTTAATTTCTCAGTAATTACAAACAAATATTTACTGGATGTCACCAAACAGCACCTTAAGCTATTTGAACTTGACTTGACATGTGAATTGTCCTCTGACTAATAGAGCAGTTACAATGTGAAAAGGATAGTAAGTTAATGAACAATTAAACAATTGAGTTAATAAACATTTAAATGATACGACTGAACAAAATTAGATATGTTGTTTTAATATTTTTACAAGATTGTCATGCAAATATTGTAATAGGATATGAATTCTCAGTTTCAATCGTAAAAAACTTGCAGAATTTGAGAAATTACCCAATCAAAACCCATGTCACATTGTGGTTTTTTAATAGCAATATTACGTTATTGGACTTCACAAAGGAAATCAATCATCACATGAAGGATAGTAACCATATTGTTTGACTTGCATGTACAGTATGCTTGCCTGAAAGTGTGAGACTGACCACATGACTGAATCATCATCCCAGACTGAAGGCTTCCTTCCACTCTGAACTGCCATTAATATTGCATGGTCTACTTTTACAGCAGCCCATTTGTCATGTGTCATGGAACAGCACACACTCTCACACATTTATAATGTTTGTAATGCCAGAGAGGCAAACGAGCATAAAACCAGAGACATCTAGCCCACAGTGCTGTAACATTACAGCTAGTTGTATCTTGACAGCATCATGACCACTCAACTGTACTCAAACCTGTAATCTAGCTGTCTTTATTTGTCTTGCACGTACGGGATACAATGAATTAAGTGCCATCTGGTATGATGAACATGACTATGCCATGTTTTTTTTGGTTTCACTTGAGCTAGTTGACATGACGGACTGAACGGATGGGGATTTACACCAAGAGGACAGCAATGAAGTGTATAGTCAGAGCAGGATCTTAAAGCTTGACGAATGTTTCATTCTGGAAAGCCACGTGCTTCAACATAAAATCACTCATGAAACAGATAACCACTTATTTCTTTATAGAACCACTACGTGCTGCACTGAACCATTAATGGCTCTTCAGCAATGAAGCGGTTCAAGAGGTTCTTCTCATAGTGATGGCTATACATAGAAAATCTTAAGAACCGCCTTTTTGGAGCATATGTTCCCCTCATGCCCTTTTCCTCACCTTAACCACAGGGGTTCAAATAAGCACCATCATGAGCCTCATTTTTCTGCCATGATCATAAAGAGACAAAGAAAATAAAGCAGACACATGCAATGATGGCCCTACCATTACATTGCCACCTGGGACAGTTTATTGCAAAACTACCTGAAATAATTCAAATAGAATAATATTGAATTCACTCCCATGGAGATTTGAGATTCCCATGGAGGATCAAAGATTTATCAAATTATCGAGTTGCCTGGCAGTTGCTACAGAAGTTAGGTTTGGGATGACCTAATAGATTCCCATGGCTCAACACTTGGCTGGAAATGAGAGACGACAGGGAGCTGGAGTGAAACGGGTACAAAGCAAAGCTAATATCAAGAGGAAAAAAGACATAAGCGAAACAGCAGGGGAGAGAGAAAAAAAGAGAGAAATAGAAGAAAGAAGGAAACAAAACTATAGAGAAGGGGGATAGAGAGAGAGATATTTGGGTCATTATACATCTCATTTTTGCTGCCAGCCAAAAATACAAAATATGTACGTTTCCACACATGTGAGAGCTCAAACAAAGTGTATCTTACTTTGAAGTCCACAGATAAAACTCATTGGCATTAAAGAAAAAAAAGAAAACAAATTAGAAGACGAAATGTCTACACTGAGGGTCGCAGGGCCAGGCTTTTATTTTATTCTGTACTAATTCAATTCAGCTGATGTCGGGCCAGTTTGAAATAACACTTTGTGTTAAACTCCTTAAATCTGTACTATGGAGTCACATTTAAATGAAACACAGAACCCCCAGTGGACTGTACTGAAATCAGCCAGTGGACTGTACTGAAATCAGCCAGTGTTTTAGTACTCAAATGTGACTTCAGTGACTTGGCTAGGACTTGAATATTGATGGACTTGAACTTGAACTTGGGATTTGGCATTCACTGGAGAGCGTTTGCATCATGGGTGATGAGCACTAAAACTGCTCTTGCAGGTTTGTTTGTATTAGTTCATTCTTACTCTTACTAGTTTGTTCTTACAATGCAACCTAGGTGATTTCAGAGCATACCTGTTGCCTGTTACCATCCACGGAGAGTGGATGGTGCACCACCATATGAAACATCTACATTACTTTCAACGTGAGACATTGTTTCCCTTAAATGTGAGAAAATGTGTTTAAAAATGAGATTTTGAGTTTGTACCTCTATATATTTTGGTAATGCATAGCCATTCAGAATAGATTAGGCTTTTCCATGATATAATGCAGTTTTGCTGAGAAACTTAAAGCACTACTGGGGCACAGGACCCCCAGCACTCAAAGTCAAGTTATATCTATGCCAAGTTCATGAAGGGTGCCAGTAACAAGTACATTCATACATTCTTTTGTGTACTAAAAAAACAAGGTTCACTGAAAAAAGATACAACAAAATAAAAGTAAGAGTTATCATTTCAGTGCCAATCTGTGTCAATACAAATTGATCCCGATCATGGAGCTAATCAAAATCACCAAACCTTATTCTTCTTATTCTCATGTCACATTATGACATTTTGATGTAGAGCCCATCCCTCCACCAAACTGAGGCACATTGTCACACCCCTTTCTCTGAAATGTGATGGTGCATTGCACATGGAGAGCTTCAGGAGCTTCATTTCATGTAAAAATGCCCAGAGGGGAGAGAGGTAAAGGTATGGGGTCCCTATTCATTTTACATTTGAGAATTCCATACCATTTCCAAACCTTAATTTCTTTGACTGGATTGAAAGATTTTGGCTGGTGGTCAGTAGCTATGATGTATGAGGCAGTACCAGACTGTCACCGAGGTCACTAAATGCGATAGCTGAAGATTATTCTTCACAACAACAATAATATCACCATTAACTGGCAGTGGGGTCTAAAACCAGCCCACATAAACGAGCATGTGTAAAAGGCATACTATAGCAAGTCAATGTTACCTACTATCTTTGAGTCATGTTAGCTAGTTGCTAGTTAGTTGTTTCTAGCTAGCTGACGTAGCTAGTCTGTTCCTATCTTACTCATTATCCCTGACTTCTGTCCTGCCTCTGACCTCCTCCTCGCCCCATAAAGAGTTTACTTATGTCCAATCTCCAAAAGAAAATAATGTTTTGTGTCTGAAACAAATTCATCAGATGGCACCAAATCCATGAAAATTGTAATTTAATTTGAGTCATCTGCACCCATAGAGTGCACCAGAAACCTAACTTCACAGAAGTGCTCAGGGCAGACAGCTGAATGGACATTAAACCAAAGACGTTTTTTTGAAGTGGAACTGCTTGCCAGACAGGAATAATGTACACTCACCATAAACCTAATCTGTTGTACAAGTTATAACCACCAAATTCACTACAGATGTTGTTGGAAACAATGCAAAAACGTTTTGATTTCACATGATAGTTTTACTGGGGCATAGCAAAATATTAATGGGGCATGTGTCCAAGTAAATGGGGTCTAACAATGCCCCTGGTATAATGGTCTATGTTACTACAGCTATGATGCAGCATAGAAAAATATCAGCTTTCTAACAGAAAAAGATGTAAGGTGAAGTCATTTGCTTCTTAAACTTGGAATTATAAGGTTCTATCAGGGTAGAGTGCAGTTTTGGCATGTAGTGAAATGTAGTGAAATCTATCTTTATAGTTAAACAAGGCCTGCAGCCCTATTGTACTTTGAATGCAAAATATCAAAATTACAAGAAATTTGAAACAGAGAAACAACCTTGTAATTCTGTAAGGTCAGGGTTTGGTTCTATAAGGCCATATCTGACCTTTTATAATGAGGTAACCCCAGTATCAACAGGAAACTGGATGAACATGATATACAATACATTGGTGTAGGCCTGTACAGACTGATGTGCAGAGTGTACACTGTGCTGCTTAGTTTTGACCTATGTATGAAAGTGCACCACATTGATGCATTTTGCTGTTGAAATTTAAACAAATTTCTCCCAATTTTCTCCCCCTTCTATGGCTCTGTAACTGCCTCTAAGCTGAGCCCCGAATGGTCTAAAATCACCCCTGGTGAGACATGTGTCACCACCACCTTAACTACAGCCCTAAAATTGTATTTAATACCAAGGCTTAAGATACTGGAATCAGATTTAAGTTGCTGCAGTGGTCACACGAGCTCTAGGTATCCCCAAAACACACACAAGGCCAGAGCTTCTTTAAAATAAAGGGGAAAAAAACAATGTATAAAACCACATCTGGTTTTCACCAAGTTAATGGCCAGTGTCCATTTCCAGCCTCAAGGCTAGGCCCTTGCGTCGTTCTTTACCCCGTCATTCTTTGCCCTGTCACCCGTAGCTACTGAAGTTTTCGAATTCGAGTTACTGAATTGTTTAGGCTGAGGCTGAGACTACATATCTTTTAATTATCTGGTTGGTTAAAAATATAGGCCTACAGGTATACAGTGGTTTACATGACAACCACTGATAGGATGATGTCACATAATGGTGAGCGTGTGCTAACTGGGACTGGAGTGAGAATCAATTATTTTTGGGGCGGACAATTTTGCCTTTATAGGTAGGCAGGTAGGTAGGTACTTTCTTAGTTAAATTTCTTAGTCACAGCAGCCAAGTAACATAGAACAACAACAACATAGAATAACACAATTAAGATAAGTAATAAAAGTTAAAGAATAAAAAATATATAAGATATGCTCTACAAAAAATATACAAATGCTTAGTGCAAAAGTAAAAATAATCGTGGACTCGAGGAGGATTCGGGGAGAGAGAGGAGGGCATTGTTAAAATACAATATCATTCATGTGATCATTTTCAAATTTGCAAGTTTATTTTTGGTAAACTTCCAAACACAACTCTATTTCAGAGGTTTGTTTCTATTTGTCAATACTTTTATTTTAATGAAATGACTGAAATCCACAACTTTAAGTCACCATCATAACCAGTTAAGTAGCTTTTAATGTGACAGATGTAAACATATATGTTAGATTACAGTCATTTAACAGATGCTTTTACAAGTTACAGTTTTACACTACGTGGGGATCAAACCCATGACCTTGAGATTGAGAGTCTCATGCTCTACCAACTGAGCTATCCGGGATTTGAGCATTGAGGACTTGGCACTAGTTGGACTTGAGGTTTGGTAACTCTACTACAACACTGAAAACAATCATTTTACTGGTTTCCTGGACTAGGATGCAGATTCTTACAGATGGCCAAATAGTTCATGCATCAATTATACATGCAGTTTTGTTAACTTGATTGCATGATTTATACATTTGTGAAATAATAACAATCTTGTCAGATTTTTCATAGTAATTCATGCAATCCCAGTATAGCTCATATTACTGACCACTCATCATTCGTATCTGGCCTGGGACCCTTGTCTCATGTCATCCCCTCCCTCCCCCAATCTTTCCTGTTTCTCTCTACTATAACTGTCCAAAACTATGCCCAAAAAGACCACTCAAGGAGCTTAATGCAGCTGGGTGAAATGTAAGGCCAGGATGAAACAATTGGCTAAGTTGGGAGAAAAGTCTGTGCTCAAACTCTTGAATTCATCCTGTGAAGACACTTTAAGTTGTGCATTGAACTTGGAAACTCACACAGTGTTGTCTGCAGAGGTGTGGGGTCCTTTTTCTGGTATGCTTGGGGTGCATTCATTTTGCCAAGGGCAACGCCAACGCTAGCAACTACAAACCAAAGTATTGTGAGTGATCATCTTGGCCCTCCATCATCCTGAATGCCATTTCAGAATCTCCCACAATTCACTTGACATTATCTCTGGTGTTGATAAGGCCATGGCATGACATCATTGTTACACTATTCAAATGACTGAGAAAAAGGGTCATTGTCATCAAAACATCACTCCCATCAAGATAGAAATTCATCATAGGGTGAAGATAATCACTCAGGGTCATTATGTTGATGACTGGATTGAAACGTCTGTCAGGAAATGCACCCTTCAACAGTACAGAGCCACGAGAGCCCTTTACTCATTTGGAAATGTTTATGTTAGTGTTTTATTTATTTTGATTTCACCCCGCACATGCCTCAGCATGTTGGTAGAACTGTAACTGAAATATAGATACAGACCTCAGTTGAAATACCCCAACTAGAAGTATTATTTTTGATCATAAACTGATTAGATCTTGGCACCTACATTAACATAGGTAAATGTAAATATCAATGAATCAATCAACTGAAGCAATAGATTTATCTTTGACAGACACACACACACATCTCTTTTGATTGCATGTAAAAACACACATCAGTGGTTCGGGTTAATATAAAGTTGAATTTTAAATTCTGAAATTTCACATAAAATTTTGATGCTAACAGGAAACCAAATTTGGACTGGGTTGAATTTAGGGAGGTAGAAATGAATTCATTGTAATTCATCTAAATATATATATATAAATATATATTGTCTTTACATTTCTAGATTTCCTTCAAATATTGTTTTATAGTAAGGATGTCTACATTCTAACGAGTTGGCTAAACACACACACACACACACACACACACACACTAAATTGAAGGCCTAAAGAAATAAAAAGCTCTCCACTTTTTCCATAAACATTATTATCCTGTCCTTGAGCGCAGGCATTATTCCATTGAAAGCATACACTTTATATGTAAATGCCAGAAGTGATGATTATGTTATTCCAATCAAAATAGCCCTTTAATATTTTATAAGTTGTGGGTGGAAGGCAGAAAACAAACTACGGCTGTAGCACTCAACCTCATCCTGTATTGCCTGCCATGACTGCTAACTCCAGCCTCTGTTTGTTCCTGAGGTATAGAGAATGCTATAAGCCGTTTTTGATGTGACATTTTTTTTGGCTCCAGATAAGTGACGGTTACACTAAATTAGCATGTTTATTGCTTGCTGTTGCCCTGCTATGCCTGTTTGCATATCAAGCTCTTAGTCCAGACATCCTCCTTCTGTTTGGTTTGAAGTTGTGGAATTGTTATGCACACATTAAGTGGAACTATCCCTGCTCTCAGAGCCACAATTGTTCGGTTGAAATACCCAGTCTCACATTATGCACTCTTGACTCTTTCACCTCAGATCAAGTGTGCTCTCTTGGCCTAATTAAATTTGCCATCTTATTATCAAAGAAAGGTGTTTCTTCAAATATTTTTAATAAACAAAAATGGTATCGAAATACCTCATGGTAATATAGTTTATTGGCGAGTAATAGCTGTTGTGGGAAATGGCACATCATAAACATAGAATTACAATTAAAAGATATTATACAAACACAATAGTGATTCAACCTCGATCCAGTTCATGACATTTGCTATTCTATACTCCCAGTGTCTGATAGGTCTTTCCCAAGAAAAATCCTCTGGTGCACAGAGGATGTCACAGTGCACAGAGGATGAGTGTTCAGCCACCATGGCAGAACAGACAGAAGAAAAGAGCGCCACCTAAAGAAACGCAAACTTGTGACAAGTGATCTCTGGGAAGTGCAGTGTGAAAAAAAACAACACAGCAATGACCACTTAGCACCAAAGATGTCACCAAAAAAAACTACAAAAATTAGAAAAACTACAAAAAATACTACACTAACTACACTTTAACTACTACACTAACTACTCTTTTTTTTCTACAGACAATTAGGACAAGGGTGTGGTCTCTGTAATCTCTTGTTCTAATGGTCCTCAATAGCAGTGCAAGAAGATATTTATCTCCCTATAATGATCTGAATGATTGTTGCAGAAAAATCCCATTCATCTTCATAAACCAATAATGCATTACCAACCATATGGGGCCCTGACAACAATAAGCATTAACAATTTTGAGTTCAGCCTTTAACAATGGGTGATCTTGCCACAAGTAAAAGGCAAATGATTCTAATCATCATTGAGATCAGTATCAAAACAGCGATAAGTA
The DNA here is from genome assembly GCA_900323365.1 of Monocentris japonica. Taxonomy (NCBI): domain Eukaryota; kingdom Metazoa; phylum Chordata; class Actinopteri; order Trachichthyiformes; family Monocentridae; genus Monocentris; species Monocentris japonica. The sequence goes on from OOFE01050263.1 coordinate 35,238, forward strand.
ATGCTGTTGTCAGTTCACTTACACCACAGCCTCATCGCCTAAAGTCAGAAGCCCTATTTTGACCTGCATTTTATCTTAGGCCATCAAAGCTCTCATTTTCCATATACTGTACTCTGTTGCAATACTTTCCTCCTGCACAAACGTTGGAATAGGAGACAGAGAGGGAGTTTTAGATGTTGCTGGGTCCCCGAGGTGTAAGAAATTAGGTCACGTTATAGAGAGATTTATACAGAGATGCAGGTTTTCAGGGTCTCTATACACACAGACTTGGGTGTTCTATCTGAAGATTTTTTTTTCTATCTTCACATGCTTAAAACAAATCAGTCCTTGGGAATATATTTTTGGCATAGCTGTAATACAGTTCATGAGAACAGAGGAACAATGCTTTCCAGCAGCTATGAAACATATTTCTGTCTTTCCTTGAGACAATACTATATTGTGAATGAAAACCTAGTCCAAATGTAATACTTCTGACACCTACAGACCACAACAATATGACACTAATGGTGGTTTTGTTTTTGTTCTACGCCAAAATTTTCAAGAAGCAATTTTGCCTGTTTGCAGTTATTGATACCAAGCGTAAAAAAAATAAATTAAAAAAAGACACACAAAAATAGAAAGAACATGGAGACTACAGATTATCAGGTCAAGTAATGGTGGAGGTCGCTGGTTTGTGAGCTCATGTTAAAAGTGTTTAACCAAAGTGTTTAACCAAATATCAATTTACACATCTAACAATGATATTCAGAATTCCTAAAACCAATACTTACTGTGTGTTATGAGTCACTATTTACACCTGCTTATTTAACTTAAGTCATTCAGTTGTGGAATTTAACTCAGAATAAGCAAACACGATTCTGTGAAACCTACGTTATGCAACTGAGAAACCAATATGAATTGAAATGACTCCCACGAATAAAAGTTTGTATTTGTCCTAGTTTTCAGTGTGCATTCAAAATAAAATCATAGCATCCTCTGTGCTTGTAAGGCCAACATCTGCAGTGATGTATCAGGATTTACTTTTAAGGAGGGGGGTTATAGTGAAAAAAAGCGATAAAAGCTCATTTCCACCCTAGGCGTAGTACTGGGTTAACCTATGGAAGCACTGGAATTGCAAATGATTTTCAAACATTGTTAATCTGCTATAGGATCACATATTTCTATAGATTCAAGCAATTGCAATCCTTCATAATTTTCTAAAAGAGATGTACAAAATTGGTTTACCATACAGATCCACTTTTGGCCTGACTGTGAGAACAGGTGTCTCATACACAAAACATTAAGCGTACCTCTTCTTCTCATGAAACTCAATGAGCAGGTAAACCCAGAAAAAAGCTACAATCCCTCAATGAGTTCACCAATCACAACTACTTCAGTTATGAAGCTGCATTGCAGATGAAGGGAACAACACAAGTAGGTGAAGGAGTTTTAGCCTTGAGAGAACTGGGAAAAAAGATAGTGCTAAAGGCAGTAATTTGGAAGGGCCCTGTGTACTTCTAAGAGACTACAGGATTAGAACAATACCTCACCATTATACATACAGAAAAAAAATACATAAGGGAATGTATTACAACTTGTGCATTCATTTACAGTCAGTAAGGACTGCTGTGCAGAAAATCAATCATAAAAAGGAAAAGCCTTGTAAGCCATGCTATGGATTCTTTGTCAAAACTGGAAACACTTTGCACTGAGTTTCTCTCGATAAGAATAGAAAGCAGAACTACTCTGGATGTACCAAATTGTATATTTTGTTACTATACAAGGTGAATCCAGGTGAAAATTGTGATTGCGTATTGATTTTACCTATTCAATTGATGTCAGTCATCAATGGGAGGTGTAGATGAAAAGGTTTTGTAAGCCTTGAGAGAACAGAATGCAAATGCATTTTGCAAATGGGATGTGCAAAAACAAGCACAACTCAATATTAGGAAATGTTTCCTAATATTTGGCCCACCAAGTACAAAAGCATGAGAACAAACTGTCAAAGTACTATTTCCTCATATAAAAATGTCAATTCATACAAGGTCAAAAACATGTCCTAATAAAGCACTGAGACACTGCGGGCATTCCTATAACCCTTCTAATTGCTTGCAGTGTTCCTTAGAAGAAGACTGACAAGGCATACAGAATATCCACATTAGAAAAATATAGCTTAACCTCCCTGTCTGAACTGTCTGCGACAGACTGAAACAGAAAGTCAAACGGTCAAGCAGCTAGACAGAACCAATTTCCAGTTTCATAAAAGACTTCCTCAATTGTTTTGGTCACTTTATTGGCTCACGATTATGCAACAAAGAAATGTCATGTTGATGTGCTATTTTAAGTCTCTTGTGGTTAAGTGTGTACTCAAATATTGTCAGGAGGTTTTTGCTGCACAGGCTCATAACTCACATCAGAGCACTCTAATGATGAATGCTGCCTGCCCTCTTATGAACCTTGATGTAGATTCCCCCAGTTGTCTAACTGGGGTGATGATGATCATAGTGCTGCAGAACCATGCATTTCAAGCACCTCAGAGTCAGCTATTGAATACAAACTCAATGTGTAGTTGTGGGAACAGAGTAGAAAAAACAACTGCATCAGCATACTGCTGACTGTTCTAAAAAGATTCCCATCAACTATGAAACTGTCTAGAGTGACTTATACAAACAAACACACACACAAACGCACCCACACACGCACGCACACGCACGCACACATGTACACACATTTGACATCATGATTGCAAACAATTTATGCTTTTACTAGCTAATGCGGCCATATTTTCCTGAACCTGTTATGTCATTAGGCAGCATAATGACATAACAGTTATCAATCTCACAGCAGGATGCATGACATGCACTGTCACATTATGAAGTAAGGAAAATCTGGAGCAAACACAGGTGGTCTATAGTGGTGTTTGCATGCCTGATAGTTCCAACATGAACTCATTTAATAAATTGCATACTAGATGATGATGATTTCTATGAATCCAAATGTGATCATAATCAGTGTCTGACACTTTTTGAAGAGACAAGGCTGTTCAAGTTTTTGGTTGAAAATATTAACCCAGAGTGCCTCCCTCTCTCTCGCGCTCCCTGTCGAGGTGAGCAAAGTGGCTTAGATTTAGTGGCAGTGCGGGACTCCACTGTACAGCTGTACAGATACCAGGGACAGTTCAAATAAGCTTATGCGTGTTTAAGGTTAGCAAAGAAAACCTTTTTTTGTGATAAAGTGGTTGCCTGTGGTGTGAGCATAGGATGGTATCAGCATAAATACCTCAGTGGCAAGCCCAACGCAAAACATTTATTCTGTTCAAAACTGCATATCGCACCTTCTCAATGCCTGGTATTATGGAACTATCGTGGAAGTATTACTAAACCTATGATATAGAGTAGCAGGTTATGAGAGCGAGCAATAAGCAAGGAATTGTGCAAGGTGTCTATGCCCAGTACTGCACTTATTCTACATTCTAACTGTAGATTGCATAATACAACTGGGATTTATGATACTGCATTATTTGTGCAGGGGTTAGTGTTTGTGTGTGTGTTTGTGTTATGTGAGGTTCTCTCTCTCTCTCTCTCTCTCTCTCTTTCTCTCTCACACACACACACTCACACCCATCTCCACCCTTGCTGTAGATGTTGTACTACTGCACCATTACTCAAGCCTCTCAGGCAAAACATCTGTTCCAGGCCACCCGGCCCCAAAATTGGTCATGATCCTTCAACACTGAAAAAAGAAAAGGAAAACAATTCCACAACTGAATGACTTATTTCCAGAGCATTAGTATATGATGAATTGTTGTACACATGCACTTTTGCATTGCCGGGACTTCAAATGTACATTCTAATGTTTGATGCCTGTATTATGTTCTCCTTACATCTTATGCCTTATGTTTTTTTAGCAACTAGTGTGTGAATCTGCCAAAGAAACTAATTTGATGATTTGTTTCATTAGACAATTAGAGATATCTCTTTGATGGAATTGCTGGTGATACTGAAAGAGGCACATAGTTTTTCAACAAAGCCATGAAAGAGAAATAATGCAAGGTCCCATGGAACAATGGTACAAGTGTAGAATCCTTGGGGGTTGAAGGGAGGCTGTTTTCCTCGTCACTGGTAGGATTCCTGGAGGTCTTATGGAATCCTTGTAAATCATCTTTTCGATTCTGTTGATGGATGGGCTATGGGCTATGCCCTCCACCCCCCTCATTGTATCCACCTCATTGTATCTCAGGAAACGTGATTTTAACCAATGCATGTGCGAAATGGCCCACAGTTTATAATCCTTTTCTCTCCCCAGTGCATAGCGAGATCATATTTTTCTGCAAATGCATGTAAATAGAAAGAAGCAGGTCCCAGAGAGGGAGGAGGTATGACTCTATATGTGGAATGCACCCAAATATCTTGTTTTGGTGCGGTTGTGTACCTCATTTCTACAATCTTTGCTCGTTAGTGTGGCAGAACTATGTTGAAACATTCCTCTCAGTTTTAGCTCTTACTTGAACGATCCTTTTAATTAGAAAAACATGGTGAATTAACCCCACAGAAGTGTGTAATTCACAAACTTAATGCAATTAAAAGTGTGAGGGTTAAAGTAGTGGAAACTCACTGTCAAACTAACTTGACAGAACTCCACTCAATACACAAGTCACACAAATATGGGTATCTTTATGGTATTTTAAAATGTTATTTTGCTTTGGTATATTCACACATACACATCTCTTTAGACACGGTTTTAAAAACATAAATAAATGAGTGGTGGTGACGACAGGCCATTATAGCTGACTAAACCTCAACAACTATAAAGCACATTACTGGCAATGACATACAGTATAGAACAAATAAATTAGCAGTGGCTCCCTAGTTATTCACACTGCTTATACAACAACTCATTTTATTATAAAACACTTGAGTATGTGAGTATGTGTTGTCTTATGATTAGATTTAGCTATATATTTTATATGGCCATACATCACTGTATTGCAGCATGCAAACTAATCAAGAACAGACAGGATTTGCAGAAAATGTTTTTTTGTCCATTATTATTCCACTGTGACTGCAGTGGATTTTGTTTGCATTGCTCAGCTGTTATACTGAAAATAGAGTTTCAGACCGATATTAGTTTCATCTATACTATACTATATTTACTATATTGTTCATCTACTGTAATAATAATAATAATCTTTATTTGTAAAGCGCTTTTCAAAAACATGCAAAAAACAGAAGATGATGTAAAAACAGGAAGGGTAAGATATATAAAGTATAAGATATGTAAGTAAATATAAATACATACATACATACATACATACACACATAATGGAGCCCCCCCCCAATCATCCTACTGGGTGACTATCTGACTATCTACATCATCAGCATCACTTTACTATAGACACTTTACTTAGCACTGTGTCACTTTAACACTGCACTCGACATCATGTACATATTCTGTATATATTCTTTATATCTCCTTTTTATAAATTTGCAAAGTGTGTGCTGGCGGAATGATCAGGAGTGAAAATTCCAATGTGCTTGTACTTGTACTTGTTGCAAATGGCCAACAAAACTCTTGAACATATACACATGCATATGCATATACAAACAACAAAATGAGATAAAAACGCAAACAGGCCATACTTGAGAAGTAAAAATAAATAAATGGAGAGGGGTTTACATGAAAGCTAGTTTGTAGAAGTGAGATTTAAGAATTGATTTAAAAGAAGATACTGATTTTTTTCAATCTCGACTTGTGCACAGCCAATAGGGATCTGCGTGAGGATCTCAGGCAAAAGAAGGCAAAAAAGGATCAGGATTACATGACTCTTAACCTGTACATCAAAGCTCAAATAGAAATCCAAAATGATGCCCAGGTTTCTCGCTACAGGGTTTATATTGTCAGCCAGAGAACCAAACTTGTGTTGCATCAGTATGATGGAATTGGGGGTGGGTGGGGCAAAGAGGACTATTTCAGACTCGGTTTCATTAAGATGTAGACAATTTTGTGACATCCATCATTTTACATGTGCAAGGCAGTTAGCAAAAATTACAAGACTATTAGCGTAATTTGGATTTATAGATAGATAGAGCTGTGTGTCATCGGTGTAACAGTGGAAATTTACGCTATGTTTGCGAATAATATTAGTGGAAGCATGTAGATTGAGAATGAGAATGGTGGGTTTTCAGCCTGCGGTTAAAGATGGGCAGCGACTCTGCTGTCCTGACATCAGTGGGGAGTTCATTCCACCACTATGGGAGAAGAGCCGTGACCGTGTAGATCGGCCGCAGGGGCCTCTGAGCGACGGGGCAACCAGTCGCCTCGAGGCAGCAGAGCAAAGTAAGGCTTGACCATAGCCTGTAGGTAAGAAGGAGCTGTTCCTTTCACTGCCCTATAAGCTAGCACCAGGGTCTTGAACTGGATGCGAGCTGCTCCAGGGAGCCAGTGTAGAGAACGGAGAAGGGTAGTTGTGTGGGAGAACATGGG
>OOFE01050263.1:50469-60648 GCA_900323365.1 Monocentris japonica
ATGTTGTAGGCATATTCATCAACGAAACCTTTCTAACACACACACATTTGGATTACACACACAAACACACGCACACATATGCACACACCGAAACACATTCACACACACCAGCCATCTTCTGAGAGAGATTCTAAGAGGCCGTCTGGTCTGAAAGACAAGGGGAACAGGAGGAGAGAACAGCTATCATTCACAGGACAACTGCTGAGTAGCCTTTCACAAAGCAATAAAAAACAGACTACCTGCTTGACAGAATCATTTAGACACGGAGACTCAGTGAGCAGGGGGATGACTTGACATTGAGCGACAGTGCTTTTGACTGCTTTTACGCAAGTGCTTGCACTATCATCCCTGTTGACAGTTGTTTTTCGTTATGGACTAGTCAAGGTAAATATGAACCACAGCAGCAGTATCTTACTCCACTGGGATTTTGCTGGCCTGACAGATGCATGATGTAGTTCCACTGATGTGGTTATAATAGCAATGGCTCACTTAATGTAGTGCTCTGGTAATTCACTGTCTGTTTCAGCTCTGATCGCCTTAAACTTGTAATGTATAGAATTTCCACTCCTTTCACCAACACACACACACACACACACTCACTCACTTGAAATTACACAACTATCAGTGTTTTTTTATACACTTGTAGATATATTCTTTCATGATAACCTGCTAAAACAACAGCCTGATATGGTTTTCAATAACCTGCTTAAATGTATTAATTCATTTGTTTTTTAAAAGAATAAGAAGAAATGTCATCTTGTCAGAAGACACATTGAAACACAATGAAACTGTTGTTCAGTGTTCATTGTAAAGATATTGTAAATTTTGCCTCAGTCGTTGTTTGATTTGAAATACAAATTTGATTAGGACAGAGGAAAAACAACCAATTTAACACAACTGTCCCAATACTTTTGCATTTAACTGTATGTTTGGTATGAGAGTTGAGGCTATAAAAATTGTATTTGTATGTGATAGGCCACTTCCAACTTTTTTATTTTGAAGTAGTTAAAAGTCATATCATTACCTTCCAGTACAGGTGCCAATGTATTTATTGCTTAATGTATCTGATTCAATGGGACAATCCAGTAAATGCCAGTTTGATTTGGTATGTTCAGTGCTATTACCAACTTGATTTGAGTATATCTGAGTAATTACTTGCAAATACAAGGGGTTTCGGGAAAGGAGAATGCAACTGCAGTGATTCACTACTTACCACAGATTCTATTACCTGGTCAAAGGAAACTCCAGTGTCTTGGCTGCTTTCTCCTCAGGCTGAGGAGGTCTTACATGGTTTGGATTCTCTGCAACCAATTACACCACTCACTTCAATGAATGGGGTGAATGGTGACAACCTGTAATTATCATTCTAAGTATTTTCTGAAGAGATTCATTCTTTCTGCTCCAGTGTGTCTAATCAGGATGGACTCTGCCTCTGCTGACAAATCAGCAGGGAATCGACAAAGAAGAGAGGCATTTGAACACGGGCCAGTAAATTCCTCTGACCCCCACCAGGGATGCTCACTCAAGTGTCATTGTTCTGAAGTTTTTACACTCCTTGCTCGCCATCTCTATCCCTCCCCATTTCCTGAGTTAAATACATGCCAATTTCCATCCATCTACTGGATGAAAAACTCATCCCACTTCCATCCATTTCAGAATGAGGTGTATTTCCATGCAGAACAGCACTTATTGCCACAAAAGATAATGTTCCATGAGCATCACTCTTACACATGCAATATAACGTAATTCATGTGTGTATTCTTCGGTCTGCCATAACAAAGAAAGCATGTCTAAATTCATTTTAGATGAGTAGACATCCCTTTGCAATCAGGTGAGTATATATAAAGTTTTGATCCTGATAGCAAAAAAGTGTTCAGTGTAACTTCTTATTTTGAACTATTTAGGAATATAGAAAAACAATTGTTTCCTCAAAGATCTCACTGTTAAAGTGAAACAAAAAACGTTTAATTAATGGGGAGTTTGCATTGTGCACATCTTTGATGCATGATTGACACAAAAATAAATAAGATCATTTATTTAAGAGGCAACAAATATATTTGTCTTGTATAAGGTTAGACTAATAATTGGAAAAACAAAATTTTCTCAGGCTAGTGTTTTCATTAGCATTGTGACTAATTTCATTTAGTGTGTTATTTTGTTTCATTTAGGTGCATGGTAATTTGATTTATCTTCTCAATTTAGGGTTAATTTCATAACTCTCTAATGGAATTCAGCCCCAGGACTCATGGCGATTTGTTTTCATTTGCCTTTTTTTTATGAGCACACACAAAAATGTGTTTCCCTGTGTGTGTGCAGGTGTGGAGATAACTTTGAACCCTACCTGATCCACGTAACGCAGCTGGCTGGCTGAGGCCCAAAATCATTTGTGGACCCATAAAGGTTAATTCAGGTTAGCTGTAGCTGGCCTGGCTGAGACAGTGAATATTTCATCCCCTTCCTTATCATTATTTTTAGACTATTCGCTCTGCCCTCACCTTCAATTCAGTTTTTGGTTCAATTATTTATGAATAGTGCATAATTTATTACAGACTTGTTTATGCATGACTTGCTGCCCAAGGGTTTAGTTGTTTTGTTTTTCTTTTCTTTGGTGGTTGTTTGGAACGTACTGTGGTTTGAAGGCTCTGGTTGTAAAATGGTCAGTGTAGCTGCTTTGAGTTTATCTGCACTTGCTAGCCAAAGGAAGAACGATCAAGACTCCTGAAGTCTACCACCACTTCCTCTCCACACTCCTCTGTCCGAAGACGAATATCCCAAGAAACTAAGAATAGGAATAAAAAGCTTTTCTTAAATACATATTAACATTCATATTCACTGAATGAAAACATTGATTTTACCAATCTGCGTGAATTATTGTCATTGCACTGCTGCAGACCAAGATTTATTGAGCTCAACTCTTGTGACTACAGTTCAGATTGATAAATTTACACTTTATCCTGGCATTAAATGGCATTTATTTGTGGCATCCTTGGGGAGCTCATATAAGGGAACAAACGTTAAATGCATGGAAGGAAATTTATTTTCCACTCGTTGATGTATGATTACGTGACTTGATGAATATATAGACTCCACTAGCAGCTGGGGTAATGTCACTTTGTGGACGGTAATGTCCCGAGTTCAACATTTTTTAGGTCAGACTGCTCTGGATGAGGAAAAAAGGGTTGTGGTGTGTTTACAAGATACAGCTGAGTGAGAGTGAGCATACGATCTTGTGAGATTAGTCTCTGGTGTGACAGAGAACATAATATGATGGGCACTTCATAGGCTCAGCGTTAGAGATCAATTTAGATCAATTTCTACACATTGACCAACTTTTTATTTTGTGGTGCCACAGATGAGCCTATGTATGAGAAACACTCGGCAGCTATATTGAGTGTGAAAGGATGAGCTCCAGTCCCTGGGAAACCAGATATTGATCTGGCAGTGTTGGACTCTTCTGACCTTTGCCCTTAAAGCTGCAGGTGTGGATAGCACTCTACTGTGTGGGTCACGATCTGACATACAGCATAACACAGAGGTCTGTGTACAAATCAAAGACAGGGTGAGTTTGGACAGCAGGGAGGTTGAAAAGTGGCATCAGGGGTCATTGTAGGATTACTGTTGTTATGGCAGAGTACATTATGGCATTAATTTTCATTGTTTTTCAATTAAACACAAAAAATACATTGTTTATAAAAGATACACATTCTCACATTTATACATTCACTAGCCCTGTGATAGACTGGGTTTTCCTCCTCTCTGCCCAGTGTATGCTGGGATAGGCTCCAGTCTCCTGTGACCCTAAAATAAGCAAGCAAAGAAGATGAATTAATAAATGAATGAATGTATTCACTTATTCACAAGCAAGTCAAAACATGTAGCCTGTTAAGTTTCCTTGATAATACTTTGAGTGTTTAGCAGATCTAAACCTCTTTGACATTAACTGCCATTGTTATTTATGGAACGTAGGCCACACTTTATTGAAAACCATAACTGAGGAGTTAAGACTCAAGGTCTGTGATGTGTGGTCACTGACTCCACAATGATGTCAGCATGTACTAGGACATACTTTGAAGGAGAGTCTGAGAGACAAATGGAGGCATCATTTTCATGATTGATAGGGCCCTTTCACTGTCTATCTTGCACATCTTCAGAGGTTTTTAGGAGAGAGTACTGTACACTGAAGGGAATTAATCAATAATCTCTTTGATAATTTCACTATAAACTACAAATACTGGGCTGCACCGGATGCACCAAATATGGCATCGGGTGAGTGCGCGGGGGCACCTGCCCTCTTGCCTGTCTGAGAGGGGCACCAAAGCATCTGACTTTTAACGTTATTAAAATGAGGGAAAAAAAGGCACTCGACTTGGCGATCAACAATTAGAACCAATCAGATTGACACAAAGCTTTTGTAGAAGAATTATGATTGGTGTATTGATCGTGGTAGGTGGGCCCACATGGGCACAAACTTCTCAATGTTCCCAACCTCCAAGTCAAATTCATACATGCTGAGATTGAACATGTCCTGGTCCCCCATCAATTAACTGCGCAGTGCCCACGTGGGTACATGGGTAGTGCCACAGTTTGGTTACATTTTCACGTGACAGCCAAGAATCAAAATGGAGAGGTATCAGCTCAGTGGGTGTGTTAAACGAAAACTCAAAAGAACTAAAAAGTTACAAATACGGCCACAAATCAAAATGTGTCCGTAAAGAAGTTGCCCCTGGTACTGTTGAAGCCCCGCCGTTAGCAGCAGAATCTAGCAGTCAGCTCTGCCCATGCAGAAGTAGCTCTGAACTACAGCACATTTCCGCAGCGAATTCTAAATGTAGCATATCACTGCAATTTCTCACAACTCCCCAAATGCCTAGGGTGTTTGGTATAGCCTGCCATGCCTACCTTCAAGTTAGAATTCTGTGTATGATTCTTATTAGTAGTAGGCCTATTCTATTGAAGTTTGGCATTAAATACGGGCCTATTCTATGGTGTACACCATAGTATTATATGTTGTGACATTTTATTTAGGTGTACAGTTGTACGAAAGGGGCATTTAAGGTGTGGACACCCGGGGGCTCCACAGTGTCAGTCCGGGTCTGATATTGGAGTAATGAATTTATACATATTTTATAAAATCACAGTCATTGTGGCACAATGCTCAAATCAGCATACTGATGTCTGAGGTATCAGGAAAGGCAACAGCTTTTAATCCTCAGAGCACACTCAATTTTAATGCCACAAGAATGTGGTACTGTGGCTTAAATAAAACTTTAAATTAGATAACATTCATTACCAATAAGGAAAAGTGTGAAAATAACCTGCAAATATAGTCACCTTTTAGATGGGAAAAAGCATTGCTGTATAAAAATAGGATTTCAAATGAATAAATATTTCTGTCCATGTATGACTGGTATTCTGCAACTCGCCATATCGCTTTTTGGCTCAATATCTATGAAATACGAAATGGTTAAAATCTTTTCAAGCTGTTATAGAATATATATTATCTTGGGATTGCAGTTTAGTGTATTGCAAACAAGGCAATGCTATAATTTAAGTCTAAACACTTCTCAGCTGTGCAAAACCCAGCGCATTGTGGTTTATTAACAGGTTTTCATTTGCCCTAGGTTATTTTATGACTCATTTCATTCTTTGAGTTTCTTAAAGCAGAAAATCCTTCTGAGGTCTCGCTTGTTTAGTAGATAGTCTGTGCTTGATACTGTCTATAAGTCTCATAGTTTCAGTCCTGCATAATGCAGAACCCCAGGCTGTGGAATCCTTCACACATCTTTCGAAACATACATCTATGTGAATTGCTACAGCTATTGTATAGATGGATTCACTGTTCATCTTCTTTCTTAACTCAGACCCAGGTGTTTGGTTGCATTAAATATACATATTTCAAAAAAGTGTCAAAATAAAGAATGTGGAGAAAAATGCCGCCAGGGATCAATTCATCATGGAAATGGTGAGCATTGTGGAAGTATCCATCTCTCTTCACCGGCATTTGTAAAAGTGGCATGCCAGTGTTGTAGTGAGCGGCTTGATCGATCTGCTCAGGGCTGCCTGGGCACAGTGCAGTGCAGGCAGCTCTGGGGCGTCAGTCATTGCTCAAGCCTCAGCCTCAAGGTCCTGCACTCTGCTGGCAGGCCTGCCCTCTGTCCAACAGCATGGGATTGCTCCATCTGAAATCTTAAGCAGGAGCAGGGGAAAGGAGCAGAGTCAGGGATCCACCTTTATACACGTCAAATATGCTGAATGTTATGGAGCTGAGCCATATCTGACATCTGGTGCAATGCAGAGTGGACGGCCCCTCCAGTGGCTTTTTGTTCCATACCATCAATAGAGGATAATGTTGAAATGCTAAATGCTTGTCAATATACCTAGAGCCAAATGATCATTTTTGTGAAGACCCCATGAGCCTCTGTTGAGCTAACGTGCATGTATACTTGCCTGTATGTCTGTGCTTGCACACACACTTGTTTGTGTGTGTGCGTGCGTGTGCTAAGTCTTACAGAGCTATCTGGTGTGGGCCTTGAGCTACGATGCCTTTCTCTACCCACACACTCCCAGCTTCATTATAATTCTGATGCTCCAGGAGCTCTAATCTACTGATAAGGCAAAGCTCATAATCCATAAAAGAGATTGCAGGGCCAGTAGTTTCGTTTACCAATCAGAAATCAGCTTTTGGCAAATTTACCTTTTCTACCACTCTGAAACTTTGACTTTTCTCTCTTTTATGTATATCAGTATTGGATTAAAATGAGGAAGCCAGACAGAATGTTTCCTGCTTTTTATTCATTTCCTTTTGATGGCTGACATCCTCCTAGCTAGAATTTATCAGAATAGTATTCATGGTGCATGTTATGGTATCACATAGCAGAAGCAGATCCTAAACTTTAAAGGTATATTTACATTCACTCTCCGCTTGCCAGATAGAAAATGTACAGGTCTCTGTGCTAGCCCCATTGTACTGTGTACAATACAATGGGCAAAACGCATTGTGGTAACTTTTTGGTGGTTGTACGGCTGCAACAATTGGGAGAAGATCAAACATTGTTGTTGGGTGCCATCAAATGCACAAAAGGGAGCTGAGCTGTCTGGTATAGTAACAGACAAAGAAAAACCCACTTTGAAATGAGCAAACAGTTCTCAATTGAAAACCCATTTCACCTTCAGACAGGAAGTCAAGGACACACACTGATGAGCCATTACATCAAAACCACCTGCCTAATATTGTGTAGGTCCTCCTTGTGCAGCCAAAACAGCTCTGACCCATCGAGGCATTGGCTCCACAAGATCTCTGAAGGTGTCCTGTGGTATCTGGCACCAAGACATTAGCAGCAGATCCTTTATGTCCTGTAAGTTGCAGACTTGTTTTTCCAGCACATCCCACAGATGCTCGATCAGATTGAGATCTGGGGAATTTGGAGGCCAAGTCAACACCTTGAACTCTTTGTCATGTTCCTCAAACCATTCCAATTTTTGCAGTGTGGCAGGGCGCATTATCCTGCTGAAAGAGGCTACTGCCATCAGGAAATACCTTTGCCATGAAGGGGTGGACTTGGTCTGCAACAATGTTTAGGTAGGTGGTACGTGTCAAAGTAACATCCACATGAAAGCCAGGACCCAAGGTTTCCCAGCAGAACATTGCCCAGAGCATCACACTACCTCCATCGGCTTGCCTTCTTCCCATAGTGCATCCTAGTGCACTATGGTGCCATCTCTTCCCCAGGTAAACAACGTACACGCACCCGGCCATCCACATGATGTAAAAGAAAATGTGATTCATCAGACTAGGCCACCTTCTTCCATTGCTCCATGGTCCAGTTCTGACGCTCATTGCCCATTGTAGGTGCTTTCAGAGGTGGACAGGGGTCAGCATGGGCACTTCGGCAGTGTTGGTGGGTACTGTAGCTATGACACCAGTCATTTTTCTTCAATCACCAGCTCATACTTGGAATACACCCCCCTGGTGGTGCTGGGGATTGAACCAGCAACCCAGGGAGAGGGGTCAGCCTCTCTAACCGCTAGGCCAACCTGCCGCCCCACTGTCTGGTATGATGTACCTTCCATTTACATCAAGTCAGCAAAATCTTTAAAGCGGCAGTAAGTAAGATTTTTACTGCCCCATAGCACAAAATGACCATAATATCTGTTGATCAATAACAATGAATCAACGATTACCTTGCCAGGTGCTGAGATTTCTGGCTTTCAAAACTCACTTTCCTATTAGAATTACTGCTCTAATTAGCTAGCTTACTTTCTCTATTGTGAAATTGTGACTTTATTGTTTGTGTCAATTACAGGCTACACAAGGGGACAAGAGTGGTGGGGATGTGGGCTGATATGTTTTACCAATGTTGTTGCAATTCCTACTAGTCAATGATAAAAGCTGATAAAGTATTCAAGTATTTGCAGTAACATTATTAAATAGGTACAGTAACAAATTCTGATAATGACTCCATTTTTACTTTAGTGACTTATGAGCAAATATCAGTTGTCTTGGGTAGACCATGACATGAGATTCCTGAGCATATCAGCTGTGAGCTGCTTTGACAGGTGCTCTCTTAGAGAGTGAGCCCTGTTGGTCCATTGGTCGAGCACGGGGTACAATTTACCAGACAATTTCTCCAGGTCCAATACCCTGGGTGACCAAGCATTTCAGCTCTGATCGCTAAGACCCGGCCCAACAGCAAATCTCAACACGTGGATGTACTAGTCCATCAGTGCGCTGCTCATATGTCTGGGCAAATTATAGCTCTTGGAGGCTGTGACATAGAAAAATAGCTTGAGGAAATTATTCCCAGGTCACCCCAAGGGAGTGAGAGGGATAAGACTATGAAGAGAGTTCTGGCGATGTGGGCCTATTTGGAGAGGAGACAGATAGATATTTCTATTTGTGGTCCTCTTTTGTTTTACTGTGTCTTGTTGTTTGCACACTTGACAATAT
Source organism: Monocentris japonica (assembly GCA_900323365.1). Taxonomy (NCBI): domain Eukaryota; kingdom Metazoa; phylum Chordata; class Actinopteri; order Trachichthyiformes; family Monocentridae; genus Monocentris; species Monocentris japonica. The sequence goes on from OOFE01050263.1 coordinate 59,417, forward strand.
TTTGAATTGGATGCTTTCAACATATTTTTTAAGTGGAGGTATAGAATATGCACAATAAATTAGCCTTTGACAGGTTGGTGTTATGGAAATTTGCCCAGAGGATAATTGGAGTACATAACAACAATTTCACTGTCATAAGCCTGAAGATATTTATCCTATAATATGATGTCCTTTTGTATTGATGCATTATGGGTAAGTCCCTGTCAGATTAGTGTATGTAAATGGTATTGTGAATTGTGAAAATAATGACTCTGCCGACCACGCCGAGGAACTTTAAATCCAGGAAATTAGACAATGTTGTTTTCTTGCATTCATTTAAATCCTACTCCCCCGAGGCAGTTGTGTACAATCTGTTCTCTACAAGCATAACCTTTACAAAAATCCCACCTGGCAAAGGTTGTGAATTATTCAATCCTTATCTCAGAAAAATACCTGCAGACTAGTATGTAGAGCATTTACGGTGCACCCAATCTTTCAAAATTGCAGCCGATTCTATCTGTGAAGATAGCTTTTTGCAGACAAATTCATGAAACAATAATATGATAAATATACATTTTATGTCTGCAATCATCTGGTATGACTGTGTCACATTGTTTCACATTGTAGAAATATTGTTGTGGGAGCTCTTTCCTCTTTCTTACAATAATAGTTAAGGTGATGAGGACTGATTCTCTGCACTAATACATAAACAAAAATTTTCAATCCAGCTCCTGGCATACATACAGTATAATGCTGTATATTCTCAATATGTTTTTGTATATTTTATGTGTGCGAGGTTGTTTGTAAGCTGCAGTCCTAAATTTCAAAATTAAGGCAAATAAGCAAAATTAAGTCAGGCATTAAAGCAGAGAAGCGAGAGAGAAACTTCAAAGAGAACTCCTTTGCTCCTCTATTTCCACAGCAGTATTAACTTTTGATATGCTGCTAATGTAATTCAACAACCCACACAGTATTAAAAAAAAACAAGACCTTGATCAGAAACAGACAATGGAGTGGAATACAAAAAAATTGTTTCCTAGTGGCATAACAAACATTGTTACCACCCTGGATAATAATATATATTGTTTTACCTTTATTTAACCAGGGCTTTGAACCAGCGTCTAAACCGCTACCACCACCATCCCTATGACTACAGCAGTCATAGTATTACTTCTAGTAGCAGTATTGCTGTACAGTCTGCTCTCCATTCTCTTTCTTAAATCTTGTTCCTCCTTTGTCAACATCCCCAACTG